>APFE031208091.1:99333-113663 GCA_000404065.3 Pinus taeda
TTTAAATCTTTATGCACTAATTATTTTCATTGTTAATATCCTTTAATTTTTATTTATTTGATTGTTATTAGTATTTATTTCCTTTGCATTTTTTTTTACACAATAATAATATTTATTAATAGATCCTAATTTAATTGTCAAATTTGCAGTTGGGACAATTATCACTCAGTTGTTATTCACGAATGCACCATCATCCTTATTCAAGGAAAACCACATTACCTGAAATTACTAGTTGATGGTCTGTAATGAGACAGACTTTCACTACTACTAGATATCTTTGGGTATAGACCAATAACATATTTATGTCCAAAGAAAACGAATTCTTAACTAAACAAAAGCAATTTTTAGTTTATTTTCTTAATTAAATAAAATTTAGATTTTTTTTTTTTGGTTAAGCTTGGTAGATCCTCTTTTTCATTAGTTTATAAAGCAAATTTACACCACATAGATTGGCTAGGTGGCCTCAACTTGCCTAGTGGGAAACCAACTCTGTTGGCCACCTATCTGCATTGTATGCCATCCAGTAACAAAAGAGTTTCAGTCTTTCTATCTTAGCTATATAAGTTTCAGATCTATGTCCATACTCTAGATATCTATCTACATGTATATTTGCATAAGGAAATGTAAAAGCTACCCGCATATATAAACAAAACCAACAAAACAAATTTTCTAGTCATGTTGTTCAGTAGACACTGATTCCACAGGCCCTGGGTCTTTGGCATTCGTTCCCAGCAGCTTGGTTTGTTCCAAGATACAAGGCAGGTGCCTCTCAATTCTGTCAAGTCTAACATCCTGCTTATGCAGTTGAAACTGCACCTTTTGGAATTCCTGTTTATAATTCAACATGCCTTGGACAATGACAACCATGCCCACTGAAATCTGCTCCATAGCTTTAACTAATAAGGTTTTCATCAACCAATACAGGTATAGGGTCTGCTTGAAATGAGTGATTCTGCTCTTTGTGTTTCCAAGGTTCGGGACAAGGGTTCTTCAGTCCTCCATTTTCGTGTCCATCTCACTCTCCTATTTAACTTCTTCTTCCCATTCCTTTAGTATTTTGCGAATTCCCTCATTTGTGCCTTCTTGGTACGTCTCTGCCGCCTCACTGATTAATCTTTCCACAAATTTCCTACCTTTGCGGATCTCAGGTATGCCCGGGTCCGTGTCCCTCCTGGTTACTTGGGCTCGCCTTCCACGACCACGGGTTTTCGTAGGACGAGCCATGTTTTCGCTGTCCCAACCCTGTTCATTGCAACAAGTCGTTATCCAGTGACAATTTAACGTAATATAACAATAGCCTTGCACACATGTAGTAATATTACAGATCACAACCCGCCTTCTTCCTCCCCCCCCATCGATTGCAGTGTCGGGCCCTTTGTGGTCGTAGGTCAATTCCCCGGAGGGGGCCGACTCACTACTAACCCTAGTGGTTACCCTTTGCTTCAAACACCTCATCTCATCCTCAAGTTGGTTAGCTTTCACTCCCCATTTACAGGTTGGTGAGCATCGCCACTTTCCATCACTCAGCCGACGAAGGCAAGCATACCCTTTCCCCTTTGTCCAAGATGCAAACAGAGAACCCAACCTAGTCATCCACTCATCCTTGAGACCCATGATGCCGCCATTGCCTATCTGCTTGTCATAGCCAACATTGCTCCCTTGCTAGAATTCCTGCCCATAATTCTCGACCTTCTCCCTCATGTCGAGGTTTCTGCCTATCTCCCTGCGGCTACGCATGCATCTAAAGAAAGGGTTATCACTCAGACTCTAGGTGGACTGACATACTTTACCCCTCGAGCCTGTCTCTCTACCTATATCAGCAAGACCCCTACTATCTGCACCCCTCGATCCTTTGTTCAATATCACCAGAATTCCCATGCAGGAAAGAAGGATTTCAAAGCAAAGAGAAATGGATAAAATACCAAGCGGGTGCGAGAGACAAACACAAGACTAGGCGAATGCCACCATCCTACGCCCTCGGATTCTCCAACGCTGCTTGATTTCACAATTCTCACCCATAATACTTCCCCTCTCCCTCAAACGAAAACCAGAATAAGTCAACATTACGAGGGCTGAGAGATATTTGAGTACATATCCGTTAACTTCTACAAACAATTGATATACTTGTTGTTGTGGATGGCGTTGCAGAACCCGTTCGTTGCACCAGTCTCCCAGTCCATGAGTAATACGAACAACAACACCCAACGTCCTCCTTTCGATGTTGTTAAAGCCAATACTATCATAACTCCCGTTGCCACCTTTCCCATCATGCAAAGGGCCACTGCACCCATTGCCTCGAGCGTGTGAAGATAGTGGTACTATACTCGAGATACAATCCATTAATCCTCTGTTCCATTCCCCAATCACCAATTCACACCCCAATGTAGGTAAATAAAATTTAAACTTTAAAAAATATTAAATTTTAAATAAATTAATTGAACAACCTTTTTAAAATATATTAATTATTTTGAAAAACCCTTTTTATCGTTCTCACCAGAAGGGAGACACATCTGAAAACTAAAACGCTTTTGATCGTTCTCACCAGAAGGAAGACACATCTGTTTCCAAAGAAAAAACGAAAACCACGGGAAATTGTCGAGGCTATTATTTAAGGGGCAGGGTCGTTAGCTTGCGACTTCGTAAAACATTTATATCACAGAAAAGAAATCAATCTACTTCCGGCAAAGGTAAGAAGCAAGTCTGCATGAAGGCAGAGGCAGAAACATGGCAGACGATTGGATTGCAGTGGACAAGCTCCAACACTTGGCCATGTGCTTCTTCATAGTGATTTTGTCTGCCTACACAATAAGGCTTTTTCTCTCCCCGTCCAGGCTGCTCTACAGATGGGCTACCCCTGTGGGATGCATTCTCTCTCTTACCATAGGGGCTGCCAAGGAGTTGGGAGATGAAATGGGTATCTGGCATTCTGCTGGAGGTTCTCTCAAGGATGGACTGGCGGACGCAGGGGGCGTTCTTCTTGCTGTGGCTTTCTTGCATTTTTCGAAGCCCAGAGGGGCTCAGCGAGTGTACGACAAGGCCCTTGATCTTCAGGGGCCCATGGCAGTCTGAGAACTCAAAGATCTAGTGTCAATACATGGAACTCATCTTCAGCTTCTTGCTATATTGTATCAACCAGCATCTGAAAGGTTTCTGATGCAAAAGTTGGGTCCAGACCACCATCACCACTCTGTGGTTTTTTTAAGGTTACCTCTTAACTCACTTTTCATCTGCTTTTGTTATTCACAATAAAATCCATGAGTTGCCAGTGCAGACCTCTTAAAGCCACAATTGAATTGCAGGTGCCGATCAAGATAAAAATGGCTATCTGTAAACGCCACTTTTTGATCAGTGATCGTACATAAAATACCTTACAATATCATTTTACAATTAGGCGGCGTTAGGCTACCCCACATAGCATAACTATTCCATACAATACGGCCGCAGATCAAAATAAAAATGGTTATCTGTAGACCTTGGTTTTTGACTGGAGAAGGTACACAATGCCATACAATTCTGACCCTACAATTAGATGGAGTTTGGCTACCCACATAGGATAAGCTATTCCATAGAATGTGTGTGCAGAACCAAATTAAAAAAAAATGATGTGGGTAAACCCCCTCTTTTGACTAGAGAAGCTACATAACTCCTTACAATTTCAACTTACAATGAGATGGCATTTGGGTACTTCACCCACTTAGGTTTTTATTCCATCAAAATCACCTGGAACTCACAATAGTGTTATGTGCAAAGCCTCATTAGTAGAGGTCCACCATTAACAAGAGCTATGCATTAACATAGAACTGTTGTTTGTTGCCTTCACAGAATACCATGCTACAAAAATTCACCCAGAACTTGCACATGCCCTCATCTGCAAAGCCACATTATCACAGGTCTTCCATTAGCAGCACACCTCCCTGTTATTGGGAGACCAGTTTTTGCCACCTTTACAAAATTCCTTGGAAAAATCGGGTCATCTGCATTATCATTTGGACCATGCCTATCAGGTTTTGAACCTGAGTCATCATCATGGCAACCATTCCAACATTTTACTAGATCATGACCTGACCGATTAGATCCAATTTGTTCTCCACATCGGCATATTGCAGTGCTTTTTAAGAACTTGGTTCCATGATCTAAGGTTTCTATTGTTAAGTTCCTTAATTGAATAAAAGTACGTGCTACTTAAGTCATTGGAAAGTTGGGCAGATCTTTGCACTTGTTGCAAATATTGTTATTATGGGAACATAGCAAGGGCATGTGTATTTCATCTGCCACTTTTTCTATGAATAATATGCATGGCCTTGTATCCGCTGAGGCTATTATTGCAATTATCATCCATACTCATGATGAGTTACGCAAACTACTTCCTTAATTGTTTATCTTCACCTATCAGCTAAAGACTCTTTCTAGATAAAAGTGATGACAACCAGCTTGAATTGATCTGATATTTGTAGTAGGTCATGGTTCTTTCCAAAAATAAATGGAGTTTCGCACAATTTTTTTTATCACTTTATCCTTTAAGTCTTTCATTGCTGTTGTTCAATCTTTGGGGAAAAATGATTTTCGCTACTTCATAAGCTATTTTTATGTTGTCGTTGGTTCAACTGTTTTTTAATAAATTTTATTCAATGATATGCTCCTTGGGAGCACCTTTCCTCCTGACCCTGGCCCCCCTCTCAATGCTTTGTCCCCGAAGCACACTCCCTTGCAAATTTCTCCTTTCCCTCTCAGGGAGCATCACTCCTTGAGAACTCTCTAAGTGCTCCCGGGAGCTTAAAAAACACTCCCTTGGCACTCACGTGTGATAAAGCATTTGGCCTCTTTTTTTTCTTTGTGGAAACCAAGACAATGTTTTACAAGCTTGGTTTAGGCATGGCTGGGGTTCTTTGGTGGATTGAAACACCCAGTCACTCCATTTGCTCTCATTCTATTTCTCATTTCAATTTTCTTTGCCAGGGTTTTGAGTGGGCTGTTTATTAGTAGTTGAGGAGCAGATTTGTGAGAGGTTGGAAGGAAGATTGAAGGCTGCCATTTGTGAGATCTTGGAATGGAGATTGAAGGCTGCAATAGTTGCATTCAATCACCACTGGAGAGTTAAAGGGGTAGGTTTTAAATCCCACTCTTGTTTGTTTTTAATTTATTTTTCATGTGTTGTGAACTAATATATTTACCATGTTGAATGCTTGAATAATCTCTTCTCCTATTCTTTCCCATTTCTCCTTCTCCATCATTTTGTTGAAGACAAGTTATTCTCAAGATTCAACAAGCATGATGGGTATGTCAATGTCGTATATGCTTTGGATTAATTTTTTATTATGATGGTGGTGTTGGGACATTGAAATACTGGTGATGATGAAGAGGAACTAGAAGTAGGCAATGCACACCATGGAGGAGGAGGGATGGTGATAATGAAAATGGGAGTGATGATGGACAACAACCCAAAGAGAGCTCAACACCCTTGTGAAAGTATGTGATGAAGCTTGGGGGAGGGAAAGGGGGTGGAACCACAAAATTTATATTCACCCATTGTCATACAACTTACATAAGTTCATATACTTGTGTGAGAAGACATCCTATGGGGTTATGCCATGGGATGAAGGTAAGACTATAGGGGCAAAATCCCTGTGAGCATGTGCTAGCCAAAAATAGAAACAAATATAAGAAGTAAGAGGAGGCTACACATAACAAATACAAAAAATCGAGGGTTGAATATGAGAGTCAAACCTTGGGTTCACAAAGAATGTTTGATGGTTGATCTACACTCCCCCATGCTAGTGGATTTTCATTTGTGCATTTCGAGCATAGAACAATATTAGATTTCCTTGACCAAGTTTGTAGGGACGATGTGGATGCAAAAGTTTTCAGGTTTATCAAGAGTGGCTTGATGGTACCAGTCCATACATCAAGCCAGATGTTCTCAGAGTCCTAGAGAGATCGACACTAGGAGGTTTCAGAGTAGAGTACCTCTCGCTTGACAGATTCCCCCCAACCCTAGTGGAGCAGCCAAAGATCGATTTAGAGTTTTCATCTTCCAACCTCAGATGTTAGGAATATCCCTCACGTGTACATTCCCCCTAGGATCATATGGTCAGACCCCTTGATGATTCCACAGGACTTTGACAACAAGCGAGTGCCTTGTTCGCCCCTTTTTCCCTTGGCCATCAGACTTGGGAGATCTTGACATCATTGGCCTAATTGTTTGATCTCTCTCCCTCTTGCTAGGTTCTTGAGTTGCCTAAACTCACTTGGTATTTTGTAACACCATACCTTTGTCACAGTTTTATACATATGTAGGTTTCTTTCTTTATATTATTTTTGACATTTCTAGGAGTTGCGCTTGTGCTCCCACATTGTATTCAAATTTCATACTAGATGTACTCTTTAGTCTCATTGACCTATTGTTGTGGTCATTTATTGGACATTAATATAATTATCTTATCTTATTTTATCTATGCATGTGGTGTACCATTCAATGTGCTTTGCTCATCTTTTTGGCATGAAATGGTATAAACCATCAATGGTGCCTGTTGACCTTGCCGCCCGCACCTACCTACAAGTCAGCGAGAAAAGCCTTCAACCCCACAAGGTGTGGTTGGTGGCAAGGAACTCAGAGAAGGGGCTGTCACACTAATCCCAACTCTCTCCGTTTGAGCTATCTCCTAGGCTAGCTAAGGGGGGTGGTCCCTAATGGAAAGTTAAGCTAAAAAACAAAGATGCGAATTTCTAGGAGAATTGTTAGAGTTAAATAGATTATTTATCTAAGATCTATAAGCAAAACATGATGTAAGCAATAGCCATTAACACATGAGATAAGCATGAAACACATAAATGACCAGTGCCTTCAAAGCGTTGCGCTTTAAGAAATGAAATTTTTTTAATTTAATTTTATTTTTTATTTGCTTAGAACGAAGTCAAATGCTTTCAAATGAAAGAAGAAAATATGCGATAATTTTTCAAGATAGAAAATAAGCAAAGGGCTCAAGAAACCCCCTCTTGAGTAAATCTTTTGATGTCTTATGAGATTGCTGGCTTGAACAACTTGTGGGACCTTTGATATCCTTGGAGGTGACTATTCCAGCCGAAGAAGTCCTCACACTCCAATAGAGTTGGCAACCTGTCCTTAAATAACAAATGCCTGCAAACCAATTGTTAGTGCAAAAGAGACTTGGCATATAGAGGCCAAGTTGAGCTTGTCATTGAACCGACAATGACAAGCTACAACGAGAGCACAAAATATACCAAGCCCAGAGGAGATTTGAGATAGCTGCAAATCTCTCCTCCCTAGACAATAATGCCTTCAGACAAATGCACAAATAAAAACAACTAGATAGCAAATGTAAAATCAAATGAATAATAACATCAAACAACACAGGTATACCTGATGAACCAAAGCATGCGCCTCAAAAGAAGCCAGTAACCCCAAAGACTTTTATTTATTTATATGAAAGACAAGTACAAAATCCAGCAGAGTTTCGGCAAGCCCAACAGCTCATTCTATATCATACAATAAGAGCCCAAGGCTCATATAAATAAGAAATGGGAGGAGATCCCAATGCCAAGAGACAATGACAAGTGTAGCAAGTGACAATCCCAATGTAAAACGAATTTGTACAAGTGGCTTAGAGGACTGCTGTAGGTGTCCATCGAATATCTCTTTGAGCTGTTGTTTGATTTTATGAGGCTGCCATGTGTGAAGTATTGCTGTGTTAACTGCCTCTAAACTGCTGGTAGCTGCCAACGTAACTAGCTCTTTGACTGCCCACGTAACTGCTGTTTATACTGCCTACGTAAACAGCTGCATATGACTGTTGCAAACTGCTGGAGATAACTGCTGTAGGTGCTGCGTTTAAACTGCTCTGTATGATTGGCTTTGAATGCTGAGCTCGGCTGCCTCCAAAATCTGCGTGTAAACTGCTGTTTGACTGCTGGAACATATGCGTAAACAGCTATGACTGCCCATGTGTGGCTGCCTTTGTAAACTGCTGGGACAGTGTGTAATATGTTGTTGGCTGAGCACGTAAACATGCTGCCCACGTAACACTGCTGCCCAGCTCACGTTAAATACTGTTTTGACCTGCGTTAAACTTGGCATGCGTATTTTCTAGTTGACTTGGCCAGCGTAAACTGCTGTTTAAATTGCTGAGTGGGCACGTGTGATATCTCTGTCCAGCGTGTAATATGCCGTTGGCTGAGTTATTTTGGCATGTGCATAATTTAGAGTTATACGTATACCATGGAGGGGTGAGGTGGGGTCCATACCCCACTCACTAATTTTAAACTTTTACTTTAATTTCTTCACATCAAAAATTAAATCAAAGTGAACTTTAGCCATACGATGTGCTTTATGAACCTCAACGTGGGCCCTGTTTGACTTTGACTTGACTTTGACTTTCTTTGACTTTGAGTTGAAACTTTTTTGGTGGGTCCCACGTGCTTGCCACATCACCCTTGATTCTCTGCATAATCCCCATGTCAAAATTCGACTTATTTTGACTTTGGAAAAATTTATAAATTTTTCCAATTATTCATCTTTTTGAATTTTTTCTTCATTTTTGCTACTGTCACTTGAAAAATCGGCTTTTGAGGGACTCTGAGTCATTTTTTGTGTGTTACTACTGACTGGTAGAAGTTGGAGATGGAATTCGTGGGGCCTGACGGGAAGATGGTTTTATTGAGGGGCATGCACTCATACCCCGCACAGGCAGTGTCAGCTCACAAGATGGATGCAAATTTGAGGTATGGTGATATAGAGTGGGCTGTGGAGTTTAGGATATTCGTTGCAGGGGGCAAACCCCAACCACCACACCCGCGCATCCAAGCCATTCTAGACAAGTACCCAGCAAAGTTTGGAGATATTCCGCCGGGACGACCACCTAATAGGGGGTTTGAGCACACTATTGAGCTAGAGCTAGGGGTGCAGGTAGTGATCACGAGCCCCTACCAACATCCCAAGGCTTACCAGGATGAGATTGAGTGGGCTATTCATGAGTTATTGGCTTTGGGGCACATTAGGCCCAACTCCGATCCCTTAGCTTCATCAATTGTCCTGGTGAAGAAGGATGGCACACTGAGGATGTGCATCGACTATAGAGCCCTCAACAAGAAGACACTGAAGAACTGATACACCATTCCTTGCATAGATGAGCTTAGAGGAGCCAAGTACTTCTCTAAGATAGATCTGTGTTCGGGGTACCATCAGATTTTGGTGAGGGATCAAGATATCCATAAGACAGTGTTCAGATGCCACTATGACCATTTTGAGTTCTTGTTTATGCCTTTTGGGCTGACCAATGTTCCGACCACCTTCTAGTCTCGCATGAACCACGTGTTTCACAAGTAGATGTGCAAATTTGTGTTGATGTTCTTTGACGACATATTGATCTTCAACAGGATGTGGGCGGAGCACCTACAACATATCGAGGAGGTGCTTCGTATTTTGGAGGGACAACAATTCTATGCGAAGCTATCCAAGTGTGAGTTTGGGCTGACCGAGATGCTCTACTTGGGGCACATCATCGGGGAGGATGGAGTGCAGGTGCATGAGGAGAATATTAGAGCTATCTGGGATTGGCCAGTTTGCGGAAGTTCGTAAAGGGCTTCTGACAGCTAGCAACACCCCTCACAGATCTGACCAAGAAGGGGGCATTCGCATCGACTGACAGGTCATAGACAACATTTGAGCACCTCAAGGAGGTGATGAGCAGTTGCCCTGTATTGGCTCTACTCGATTTCACACAACCATTCACCTTGGAGTGCCATGCATCAGGTGAGGGCATTGGCGGAGTATTGTCGCAAGGGGGCCATCCTATAGCCTTAGAGAGTGAGAAGCTCCTTAGGCATGAGAGGTTGTACTCAATCTATGACAAGGAGATGCTGGCCATCATGCATGCTTTGACCAAGTTTCCACAATATTTGGTTGTTAACGGGTTCAGAGTGAAGACTGATCACAATAGTCTTCGCCACTTTCTGTGGCAGAAGGGCCTTGTTGACTACTGGAGTATCACCTGATGATTATGTGAAGACTCCATGCCCAAGGATGATCCAGAGGACACTTGTACCATCAGATGTCATCAGTCAACAGAGTTTTTTAACTCTCCTTCTATCTTCTCATCATCTTTCTTCTTTGTACCCAGATTCCACACCCTGTGGGGAATTGTAATAAGTGATGTTAGTATGATGATTTTCTTGAATTTGTAACAGGCCTAGGATGTGGGACTCGATCAGCAAACGAGTACACCTTGGAGTGTTTTTTTATCCGGTTAATTATCCCTTCTTTTTCAGAGGCGGATAATTCTCTGGATTTTTTCACTCATTTTTACCCCAAAGCCGAGGTGACGATTTGAAGATTGAGCCCCTGACACATCTTAGTGTCTAGAGTCGATGTATATTACCATACTAGATCACACAAAAAGTTTCGTGGAATTTGGCTAGGTCTAAGTAGGATTTTTTAATAGTTAAAAATTTCCCGCAAAACGGGATTTTTAATTATTTTTTATGTAAAGGCATAAATAAGTGGCCTTAGGAGATGTCTGGGGCGTATGACCAGTCGAAATTCATCGTCAGAGGCCCATCATTCTCCCAGAGCCTACTTTGGGGGTCAAAAAATGACTCAGAGTCCCTCAAAAGGCGATTTTTCAAGTGACAGTGGCAAAAATGAAGAAAAAGTTCAAAAAAATGAATAATTGGAAAAATTTAAAAAAAATTCCAAAGTCAAAATAAGTCAAATTTTGACATGGAAGTCAAGCAGAGGATCAAGGGTGATGTGGCAAGCAATGTGGCGCCCATCACATAAAGTTACAACAAAAGTCAAAGAAAGTCAACAGAAAGTCAAAGTCAAAGGGGCCAACGTTGAGGTCATGAGGCAATAAAATTTTGGAAGTTATAACTATTGATTTATTATAAGGTTGAAAAATTATTACAAGGTTGAATGTGTAAAGTTAAATGAATGGGTATGGACCCCACCTTGGCCCAACCATGAAATAAGCACATGCCAAAAAACTAATACGCTCAGCCATCCAAAAGTCTGTACACAGCCATCTACGTGGACATTTTCAGCATGTTTACGGTGGGCAAAAAAAAACAGCACTACGTAGGTAGCTCAGTTATTACGCATGCCAAATAAAATTAGTGGGCAGCAATATGTATGTAGGTCCCAGCATTTACATACGCTGGCAAGTCAACAGCCCATACGTATCAGCATAATGAACAGCCAGTGGACAGTAGTTTAAAACAACAAGTTAACATGGAAGTCAACACAAATTTGAACATGGGCAGCACAGTTTGACATGGGCAGTTAACGCATGTCCATACGCAGTCCACAGCCAGCCAAAAGAGATTTATATGCAGTCAGCACAGCTAGTCACGTGGGCCTAGACAGCAGTTACGTGGTTCATAACAGGAATATACGTGGTTCAATCAGCAGTATTTAAAAGAAGCCATACACAGCATTGCCACATGCATATGTTCCAGCAGTCAAACAGGAGTTTATCAGCGGTTCATGGGCAGCCAGCAGCCAGTAACTCAGCCACTTGGAACTTGACTTGAAGCATTGAGATCTTCACCTTTGTGCCACTTGTCATTGGAATTTTCATTGGGATCTCCTCTCATTTCCTTATTTATATGAGCCTTGGGCTCTTATTGTATCATATAGAACGAGCTATTGGGCTGGCGGAGACTCTGCCGGATTTTGTACTCAGCTTTCACATAAATAAATAAAAGTCTTTGGGGTTACTAGCTTCTCTTGTGGTGCATGCTTTGGTACATGAGGTATACCTGTGTCGCTTGATATTCATTTTATTTTCGTTTGCTATCTAGTTGTTTTTCTGTGTGCATTTGCCTCAAGGCACTATTGTCTAGGGAGGAGAGATTTGCAGTTATCTCAAATCTCTTTTGGGCTTGGTATATTTTGTACACTTGTTGTAGCTTGTCCATTCTCGGTTGAATGACAAGCTGAACTTGGTCTCTATATGCCAAGTCTCTTTTGCACTAACAATTCGTTTGCAAGTGTTTTCTATGTTTTCAAGGGATAGGTTGCCAGCTCTATTGGAGTGTGAGGACTTCTTCGGCGGGAATAGTCACCTCCAACGATATCGAAGGTCCCACAAGTTGTTCAAAACAGAAAGCTCATTAGACACCTAAAACATTATTTAAGAGGGGGTTTCCTGAGCCCTTTGCTTAGTTTCTATTTTGAAAAGTTATCACAAATTTTCTCCTTTCATTTAAAAGTATTTGTTTTCATTCTGAGCATAAAAAGAAATACAAATAAAAATCTTTTCATTTCTGAAAGAGCAACGCTTTGAAGGCACTGGTCATTTATGTGTTTCATGCTTATCGTATGGTTAATGGCTATTGCTTATATCATGTTTTGCTTATAGATCTTAGATAAATAATCTTTTTTAACTCTAACAAATTCTCCTAGAAGTTCACATCTTTGCTTTTAGCTTAACTTTCCATTAAGGACCACCCCCCTTAGCTAACCTAGGAGATAGCTAAAACAGAGAGAGTTGGGATCAGTGTGACAGCCCCTTCTCTGAGTTCCCTGCCACCAACCACACCTTGTGGGGTTGAAGGCTTTTCTCGCTAACTGGTAGGTAGGTGCGGGCGGCAGGGTCAACATCCTTTGGCGCCGTTGCCGGGACAAGCTTTCTTGTACCTGGGAAATCGACTAACCTTTTGATTTTAGCATTTTGAGCTTTAGATTTAGATTCTTGTTCAAGTGGCGACTCCACTCAATCCAAATTTTGCAAGAGTCTCTACTAGAAGAAATTCAAGTGGTCTAGTTAGCCCCTCTCCTGATCCTGAAAGGATTTTTAGAGAGAGGTTGAATAGACTTTTTCGTAGTAGAGCTCTTGCTAGTCTTGGGCAAAAAGCTATTTCTGATATTCATTTGCTTTTTCAAGAACAAGTAGAGCCTAGCATCATGAATGATCTTTTTGCTCCTTGTGACTTCACTAACATAAATGGCTATCCTCACAATATCCCTGACAAGGCTATTGAAAAGTTGCCTTCTTTTCAAGGTAGCAATGCCATTAGTGCTACATCACATGTGAAAAACTTTAATGTTTGTATCTTTAAATGGTGTAACACTGCTAATTATGAAGATGTGAAGATGAGGCTTTTTGTTTTATCTTTAGAAGAGGATGCTCTTGATTGGTCACTGAGCAACCTGCTAACTCATATGACTCTTTACAAGCCATTCTGACTGCTTTTTAAATAAGTTTGGAGATAAGAAGGAAAATAGGCATTTGATCAATGCCATTAGCAACATGAAGAAAAATGAGAATGAGACCATGGAGGAGTTTAACAAGAGATTCAATGAATTAGTAAAAAGCATGCCTGCTACTGTTAAACCTCTTGATGAATTTCTTTTGTGCTCATATCTAGATGCTTTTGGGGTTGACACTGCCTATGAGTTGAGGAGGAAGGAGCCTACGAATTTAAGTGTAGCTCAATCTGAAGCCTTAAAGATAGAAAGGGCTAGAAGGCAATCAGGAAAATCTGAAATTACTGGTTTCAATAGAGGGCCCTCGAAATTAAATGATTACAAAGGCAAAGAAAAGGAAGAGACTACACATGATCCTATTAAAGAGTTAACTCAACTCATCAAGAGTATGGAGGCAAGTCATACCAATCAAATGAATGCTATCCAAAATCGATTAGTGGCCATGGAAAGAAATCAAGGGCAAAGATTCCAAACTAGGCCAAATGATAGATGGAAAAATAATAAAGGCCCTCAACAGGAGCATAGGCCTCCAAATCCATTGGAATCCACCAACATGGTAGATCAGATTCCCCCTTTTTGTAGGCCATGTAATGAGTTCCATGAAGAAGCCACATGCCCATATGTGAAGAGAATCATGGAAAGTGGCATGCAAGGAGGGGCGAGTGGTCAAATCAATATGTTTTCCATGGAGGATCAAATATACACCTGCGAGAGAAATCAAGGGATTGACCATAGGCCTAATAATCTTGGGGTTTACAATATGATTGAAAATTTTGACGAGGTCACTAAGATTTTTGGGGAAAACCTACATCTGGACAGATTCTTGCTATGGCAAAACACAAAGGGATGATTTATCAGAGACGGGATATCCAAGACCGGAATAATCACAGAAATTTTTCTCCTCCTACTTCAAAATTAAATTTTGACTTGGGCAATTGGGTGAATAATGCAAAGGTTTCTATTCCAGTGACAGAACTTTTAAAGATACCATCTCAAAGGGCCAAGTTACTAAGTGCTATTGAAGTTACTCAAAGGGAAGAAAAGCATAGTGATGAACCGGAGGATGAGGAAATTGTATTGAAAAGTATGAACTGTTATGTGGGGAATG
>APFE031208091.1:113673-125219 GCA_000404065.3 Pinus taeda
TTTTGGTGTCTTAAGAGCTTGTTGGCTTGAACAGCTTGTGGGACCTTGGTATCCTTGGAGGTGACTATTCCCGTTGAAGAAGTCCTCGCCCTCCAACAGAGTTGGCAACCTGTCCCTTGAAAACCCGAGAATGCTTGCAAATGAATTGTTAGTGCAAAAGAGACTTGGTATATAGAGACCAAGTTGAGCTTGTCATTCAACCGAGAATGACAAGCTACAACAAGTGTACAAAATATGCCAAGCCCAAAGGAGATTTGAGATAGCTGCAAATCTCTCCTCCCTAGACAATAGTGCCTTCAGGCAAATGCACAAAGAAAAACAACTAGATAACAAATATGAAATCAAATGAATATCAAACGACACAGGTATACCTCATCAACCAAAGCATGCGCCACAAAAGAAGCCAGTAACCCCAAAGACTTTTATTTATTTATATGAAAGGTAAGTACAAAATCCGGCAGAGTCTCCACCAGCCCAACATCTCGTTCTATCCTTATACAATAAGAGCCCAAGGCTCATATAAATAAGAAATGGGAGGAGATCCCAATGCAAATTCCAATGACAAGTGTAACAATGGTGAAGATCTCAATGCTTCAAGTCAAATTCCAAGTGGCTGAGCTACTGGCTATTGGCTGCCAACGAACTGCTGTAGAATGCCAATGTAAACTGCTGTTGACTGCCCATCTTAACTGCTGTTAATGGCCTTTGATAGCTGTGCGTATGGGCTGTCAACACAACTGTGTAAATTGCCACATAAACTGCTGAGATATCCACGTAAACAGCTGTGTAATACTACGTTAACTGCTGGGGAAACACGTGCGTACGGACTTTGATTTTTTTGATTGCGTATTATGCTGAGTGGGCACGTGACTGCTGTTGGCTGCCTTTGGTTATACGTAAATCATGTAATTATGCTGCCCACGTAGATTGCTGTTATAATCTGCGTGTATTCCTTTGACTGCCCAACGCAAACTGATGTGTTGACTTGCCAGCGTGGACTATGCTGACTTGCGTACGGAATTGGGCCAGCGTATTTTTTAGTGGGCTGAGGTGGGTCCCCTCCCCACTCACAAATTTTAAACTTTACTTTAATTTCTCAGCCTTTGAAATTAAATCAAAGTTATAACAAAAAATTCCATTGCCTTATGAACTCAACGCTGGCCCATTTGACTTTGACTTTCTTTGACTTTGACTTTCTGTTGAAACTTTGACTTGAGGTGGGCCCCACATTGCATGCCACATCACCCTTGACTCTCTGCTTAATTTCCATGTCAAAATTTGACTTATTTTGACTTTGGAAAAATTTATAAATTTTTCCAATTATTCATTTTTTTTTGAATTTCTTCTTCATTTTTGCCATTGTCACTTGAAAAATCGACTTTTGAGGGACTCTGAGTCATTTTTTGACCCCCAAAGTAGGCTTTAGGAGAATGCTGGGCCTCTGAGGATGAATTTCGAGTGGTCATATGCCCCAGATATTTCCTAAGGCCACTTATTTATGCCTTTACATAAAAAATAATTAAAAAATCCCGTTTTGCGGGAAATTTTTAACTATTAAAAAATCCTACTTAGACCTAGCCAAATTCCACGAAACTTTTTGTATGATTTAGTATGGTAATATACATCGACCCTAGATACTAAGATGTGTCAGGGGCTCAATCTTCAAACCGTCACCTCGGCTTTGGGGTAAAAATGAGTGAAAAAATTCAGAGAATTATCCGCCTCTGAAAAAGAAGGGATAATTAACCGGATAAAAAAAACACTCCAAGGTGTACTCGTTTGCTGATCGAGTCCCACATCCTAGGCCTGTTACAAATTCAAGAAACTAATCATACTAGCATCACTTATTACAATTCCCCGCAGGGTGTGGAATCTGGGTACAAAGAAGAAAGATGATGAGAAGATAGAAGGAGAGTTAAAAAAACTCTGTTGACTGATGACATCTGATGGTACAAGTGTCCTCTGGATCATCCTTGGGCATGGAGTCTTCACATAATCATCAGGTGCTACTCCAGTAGTCAACAGTGCCTTGAAAAGATACAAGAACATCGGGTATGACATTGCCAGAACCATGGGATTTGATAGGGAAAGAGCCAAAATCCAGAGTGCTCTTGGACAATTTAGAGAAGATTGGAATGAATATGGGGTATCCATTGTATTTGATGGGTAGATGAATGTAAAGTGTAGGCCATTCATAAATATTCTTGGTGTGTATCTTAGTGGTTTAGTCTTACTTTTAGCCCATGACTACTTAGATTGTTACCAAACTAGTATTAATATTGCAGAATCCTCAATTAAAGCCAATCAAGAGATTGGGTCGTACAATGTCAATGGCTAATTGTAAGGCAATAGGAGCAATGCTTGGGATATGAATTCTAACATACTTTGGTTAGGGTGTTTGGTTCACACATTAAACCTCTTGATGCATGATATTGTTAAGATGAAGGACCATGATCATAAATGGATTGGTGCATTGTACAAAAGAGAGAAGAAAATGATGAATTTTATTATCAATCATAGCATGGCCCACCACATTTTCTACAATCACGCTAATTTGGATCTACTAAATATTGCAAAGACTAGATTTGCTAGCTTTACGTCATTGTCAGACTATTTTTGAAGGTGTGAGAGGCATTGGCTAGTATGGTCTCAAGGGTTCATGGCAGAATTTGAAAGGTAGGGCTACATTCACATTGATAGTCATGAATTTTAGGGGGGTGGAGGATACAATGCTTGATGGTCATTTTGGTAACATGTTAAGTATATTTTGTAGTTCACCAAGTCCATTTATTAGGATTGAGTTTGTAGATTCAGATCAACTAGTGAGTGGGGAGTTGTATTAGCAAATGGATAGCATGCTAGGCCAAATCAAAGACATTGTTGGGCCGAGAGATGTAATCTTTTATGATCATATCCCTCAAAGTGTGGTGAAAAGGTGGGTTAATCCAAATGTTCCACTCCATGCCCTAACATATGTCCTTACACCCAAATATTATTCTCCATCTTGGTTGGTGCAACTTGCACTTGGGGGTGGGGTTAGGAGAAAACCTCATTCAAATCTAGGGGTACAAAATGGTATATGCTAGCATTAGAGGAGCTAGTTCGTGATGATGAAGAGTGTGCTCAAGTATGAAGCAAATTGAGCAAGTACATTAGCGAGCATAGGTCCTTTGCTAACTTGCATGCCACTAAAGATCAAGATAGGTTAAATCCTATCGAATGGTGGAACATATGCTTCCTCTACCATCCATCTGCATAAATTGGTGGTGAGGGTGCTTTCGCATGTTGTTGACACTTCTTTTGTAGGGAGGTGTTAGAACACCTATAGCTTCATCCACAACATGAAGAGAAACAACTTGAATGTAGACTAGGCATAAGGCTTGGTTTATGTGCACTACAACTTTAGGTAGTTGTCCCATTATTGTGAGGTAGTGAAGCCATGATAGAACATATATGACTTGGGATAACAATTCAGAGGAGGCTAGTTCGGAGGATGGAACCTTAGTTTTTTTTGCTAGGTTATGTAAGTCCTGAGATGACTGGCACACCTAACCTGTGGCTTGAGTAGCCGTGATCTAGTGGCATCTAAGCCATTGAAATCACCCAGGGATCGCACTTGGCCTGGGCCACACCAACCCTTAGCATGGATGGATTTTTCCCCACGGAGTTTCGAACTGGTGACCTTCACATCATGGAGTGCCCTAAAAGTTAATAGAATACCTTGTCATCATCTACTCTATGCCATTTGGGCTAATGGAAGTTGAACTTTTAGGTGGTCATGATGGTGATCATATTGATGGAGCAGACATGCCACCTCCATCCTGTAGCAGGTTTCTAGATGTAGGAGCTGTCTTTTGCTTCACAACATTTAACATTACGTGGGGGCCATATAACTACTAGTCATGTTCCATGAACAATTCAACCTACTCTTGCTCCTCTTCTTCATAGATCACGAGAAAATAAATTAGAAATTTCTCGTGGCAAGAGGAACATTGGCAGATTCTAGATCTCTTTTTTCTTTCCCGTTTCAAAGTAGTGTCTAGAACTTAGTACTTATTATGGCCAATTTTGTAAACATTATATGACAGTTTAAGTTGAACTTTGAACCTACCTTTGAATTGTTAACTGATCTTACAACCATTTGGTAACAAATATGATGCTCTGTTTCATTTCATGGTTGATGTTATCTATTACAGTTTGTTGATGACAAATTTTATACATTGAAAGTTGAAGGTTGATTATTGATCATTTGATGGTAATGTTAAATGTGTACTAAATGTTGATGCTTTAATGGTCATCTTAAATCCAGTAATTAAATCTGTATTTTTATTTTTCCTGTAGTTGATTCAACATTTTGCATGTTATTTGAATATATATGCATCGAAATATATTTAAAATATGTATTATATAACAAATGCTCCGCTCCCAGAACCTTTTTGAAAATTGCACGTCCTGCTCTATCAACTGCCTTTGTTTAATCACAGTGTTTCTTAACAAGGTAATTATCATATTTTCTCACTTTTCATTTCATTAAGTTTTATCTCATATAATATAAAATAGGTTGCTTTGATCTCTAGTGATAGCATATTTTCTTTGATAAGAACAATTAGTCGGAGGAAAAGTGCTTTTGTGTCTCAATGTATTTTACATAAATTACTTGTGAACTTTCTCAAGTTTTCTCCATCATTCATTTGAGATGATTTCTTCCAATAATTGACATCCATAAAGAAATTACTGTTACACCCATCATATTGAACAGGACTTTTTGTCATCCCATATCCAGAATTCTACCAGTCTACATTTGTGTAATTAAGGACAATGCAAACAAGATTTGCCAAAATTAGATCTTTTGCCTGTAGTAGAGGTCTTTAATTAGAGGGAGAAAGCAAAAACTAATACCTCTTCTCTTTGAAAATGCCTACAGACAAAAGAGCCTTTTTGCATCCCCTCTACTCTAATCTGCAGGAATAGATTACTAAGGGAGGCAGATCCAGATAAATGGTTGGTAAGTGGACAGTGTGGTTAGGTTTCCAAGGCATGCCATACTAGCTGTGATATGGGTTTGATGTTTTGGCTTGTTTTTTAATTTTAATTTATGAATAGCAAACCGATCTCTCTGTATCCACCAGAGCACACTAATTAGATTTCATTCTCTTGGCAAAGCACTTCACAATGTAATAGCAACATTTCTGTTTCAAAAGTACTATACAGAGTTACATATTAAATAATAAAGCCACATTTGATCTGACATTACCTCTTACTCTTATTTTTTCTTTTGTAAGATAGTACTTTATATTACAGGTTGCAAAAAGATTGATTACACACTTGGTCGAGGGTTCCAGGTGAGGGTCTCAACCTGAAACCCCTGCTATGGCTTGCTAAGGTCCTAGCTTGTGCCTTTTCTAAAACAAAATTTAGGACCATTTGTATGCTATTGGACCTCTGGCGTCTGAATTGGAAATGAAAGCTAGGAAAACAGAGTTCGCTATGTCCCAACCTATGGTCTTTACTGTCACATACAAAAAATAATCTGTTTGAAGGAAACTTGGCCTGTGGCCTCTAAAAGATCTGCATATAAATATAAAATATATAGGGTTAGAAGGAAAAGTGGACGCGGGCCTCTGCTGGCTGGTCTTCATCCTCATCTAAGGAGATGGAGTGCTGTGGGTCTATCCCTGGTGGCTGCTCTTTTCTATCTTCCTCTGCCTTCTCTGAAGCTCTGCTTGAGTCTTGAAGGGCTTGCAGCATAAAATAGCCTTTATCATTCAGTTATTCGAGCTCCTCCCTGATTGCTTGCAGGGTTGGGTTGTTTTCCTCCACAGAGTTCAGATGGCACGCAATTAGCTCTTTCGTGTGCCAATACAGATCTAAAGTAGAGGAATACCTGGTATTCCTTCGTCTATAGTATTAGATTTCCTTAAACCTAGCACTTAGTATTTAATTCCAAACAATAAATTACTGAATACATAAAGTTTAAAACTTTAAACACATAGCTATGTTCCTAACTAAAAATATTCAGCAGAAGCAAATAACGATCTGAATCACATGAATACACACGGATTTCTGCCCAACAAATCAATTCTTCATTAATAAAACTCAGAACCTACTTGGGCTCCCATCTTGGGATAATGGCCCAACTGAGAAAATACAGATCACAATATTCTGGATCTGATCCAGTAGATCTGCTCTCTCTTGCAGATCTAGATCTCCAGCCCCTCTGCGCTCTCTTGGACCCAGAACATGCTCACTAAGATGCCGCTCTCAATTTTGTGCTGTCGTTGTGTGTCTATCCCCTCTCCTCAACCTTGCTTTTATAACTTTACATTGAGCCAAAACCCTAACCCTAACCTTAATCTCAAAGTGATTGACGGCCCAGATTAGATGTCGCCGCACTTGAGATCAATGGCTAAGATTAAAACTTACTCACTTAAGTAAATTACTTTACTTTTCCTAAGATTCATTAGCTCAATAAGCCAACATATTAATTTGTGTTTTTTCCTAAGTTAAACTTAGGCTAAGTTACATTAGCAACTTGCTTATCCTAGAGCAAGTATTCTAATTTCTAAGGAGATGTGGGCAACTTCTGCACGCCTAGACAAGGTCTGTGCAGAAGTACCTGCCCAAGCTACAAAGTTCAACATAGAGAAGCCTGGATTTGGGATAATGTGTGCCAGTTTCTCATCTATTTTGGTGCTTTTGGCATCTCCTCTTTGTCCCTGAACCTTGTTTTCTAGCTTGTGCAGTTGCTGGACAGTGTCAGCCTTGTGCCTGGCCTCAAAACCTCTTACAATCCTCTGAGTTTTGGTTTGCTTTTTCCTGGATCTGGTTTGATGCTCTCTTGGTGCCTGATGTGGGCTGCAAACTGGGGGATGGCCTCTACAAACTAGAGGTACCTCCTGTGTGTCCACTGTTGGGTTGTCTTCTTCAGCCAGGCAATGAGCCCACACCATCGACTCTCTCTCTTCTTCCTTGCTTTGGTCAGCTTCATGTATCAGCATGGGTACCCCATACTCATTTTCAAGTTTCCCTGATTGCCTGGCTGCCCTCCACTGCTTCTTCTCCTTCATGTCTCCTTGTCTGCTATGCAGCCTGGAGGCAGCAGGGGGGGTGGGCTTCATTCAGAGCCACAATTTGACGAAAATTGCTATAATAATCTTGGCTCCAATCTGATCCTTGAGCAGGCTGTAATATTCTCACTTAAATAACACTGAAAATTCTCAATAATTTTCTGAGTGTGTGATTGAGTTTAGTGGTAGATTTTTTTGAACAGTTCAAGGGTAATACTGCTGTAGGTGTGTGTATTCATAATATTTTACCAACAATGGTATACAGTGACAACAAATGCTCTCAAGCAATTTCCAGTGGACTGGTATGATTAATTTAACAACTCAGAAAATTTTATAATGCTGATATATTAATGTCCACGCAATGAAAATGACAGAGATAGCCTCTTTATTTATCTTCTGAGCAAATACATCCGAGAGCGAAGTGTCAAGGCAACCTGGTTCTGTCTCCAGCAAGGCAATGTTCAAACTGGGGGATGGCCTCTACAAACTAGAGGTACCTCCTGTGTGTCCACTGTTGGGTTGTCTTCTTCAGCCAGGCAATGAGCCCACACCATCAACTCTCTCTCTTCCTCCTTGCTTTGGTCAGCTTCATGTATCAGCATGGGTACCCCATACTCATTTTAAAGTTTCCTTGATTGCCTGGCTGCCCTCCGCCGCTTCTTCTCCTTCATGTCTCCTTGTCTGCTATGCTGCCTGGAGGCAGCAGGGGGGGTGGGCTTCATTCAGAGCCACAATTTGACGAAAATTGCTATAATAATCTTGGCTCCAATCTGATCCTTGAGCAGGCTGGAATATTCTCACTTAAATAACACTGAAAATTCTCAATAATTTTCTGAGTGTGTGATTGATTTTAGTGGCGGATTTCTTTGAACAGTTCAAGGGTAATACTGCTGTAGGTGTGTGTATTCACAATATTTTACCAACAATGGTATACAGTGACGGCAAATGCTCTCAAGCAATTTCCAGTGGACTGGTATGATTAATTTAACAACTCAGAAAATTTTATAATGCTGATATATTAATGTCCACGCAATGAAAATGACAGAAACAGCCTCTTTATTTATCTTCTGAGCAAATACATCAGAGAGCGAAGTGTCAAGGGAACCTGGTTCTGTCTACAGCAAGGCAATGTTCACTCAGCAACTTTCCAGGGCAGCAGTCACGCTTTCAGTCCAGGAACATTCCAATGAGCAGTTCCAAGTCTTTAACTTGTCCCAAACCAAGTTTGGCACACACAGAACTTGCCCTTGTGATAATGCGCAGCTCCAGAGATGAGATTACAGCAGTCTCAGCATAGTAATCAGGTTCGCATCCCTTTAACACGAGTCTGGGTTGTTCAGTCAGGTGTAGAAGAGGGAATATGACCCTCCAATCTCCTACAGACCACGCACAGGCAGGATAAGAAACACGCAGCTCATAAAAAATTAATGTTCAGGTTGGCTCCATCACAGATGGAATCCCACATGCATTGCACACGTCTGGCTATCTCACACATAGCTCAGAAGAAAAAGGAACTTGTCCAGCTGTATAGAAACTTGTCACTGTGACTTGGGGCTCGAGCTACTCCACCAAACAACCTAACAGTGACCGTGTTTCCAGCAATGAACACAAGGAAACTTGAGCTACTCTGGTACACTGGAAATCGAACCACCAGCTCTGAACTAGACACCAAGGGAGAGCAGACCCTTAAGATATAAGCTCGGCCTCTGTTTTCTGTCCAGACTCATCTTCTTCTGTGGCATTGATTTTTACACCCAGTCCTCCTCACAAACACATCCTCAGAATTTCTGGAAATGTCATAGGCTTTGTGGGTTTCTTCCTTCCTGAAAGATTAGACAGAAAATAGCATGTAAGATAATGAAATCAACTGTTAACACTGGAATACCTCATTATTTCCCCAACAATCTTCATTTCAATGAAATGCAGTTGTGAAATTTGGGTGATTTCACTTAAAAAAAATCAAACTAGGGTGTCTAGTTTCAACACTAAAGTCTGCTAGGGTTCCATAACCTTAAGCTTCTCCTTCAAACTCTCTCTAGGAGCTCTTTCTCCAAACTCACAAATGCATGAATGAGGAGAGTCTCCTCATTTTCCTTCTTTTATGAGTTTAGGGTTGCCTTTTCACCTTCCCTTTTATTTTTATTTTTTAAATTCACTTTTATAAAGTCACTTTATGATATTTCACTTTATAAAGTCAAAATGACTTCTAACTTGCCTAGGAAATATCATCCTTTCTCCTCTTTGAACTTTATAAAGTTTCCTTAGGCAAATTAAGTCCCCTTATTAAATATTTCCCGGCTTAAGCCTATGAAAACCACTTTAGGCTAGCAGACTCCGTCGTAAGCTTCCTATGGGGCGGGGACATTACACAAGCCCAGGACAAATCCAAAGGGCACATGTTGGGCCTAAGAAAGTCTCAGGAGGAATACAAATTCCTGGGAATGGACCTTGAAATATAGGTACAATTTCTTCCCCAATGTCAGGATCAAGACTTAAAAGAGAGACATCCATCTGGGGCCTGGGCTGCTGGTAATTATGGTTTTCTCTCTTTATACTCTTCAAGATAACAAATTTCAGAGATGGTGCATCACAGTAAATACATAGCCGAAATTGAGGTGTCTTTCCAACATGGATATCCATAGATGATAAACACTTTGCCCTTACAAGTTTGAAAGGCTGCTAATTAACAAACACACCCAAAAACAGTTCTTCCAGATGATATGGAATAAATGGTTGTCATCGAATGCTTAATATAAATTCCACAAATCACATGCATGGATGCAAGAATTTCAGAATATTCTGAAAGACATAGATAAGCATGGCCCGAGTTTAAATAGCACATCCCTTCCCCACAAACATGTGCTAATATCTGCAACAGAACTGCAACAGCATGTTTTGAAAGCAATCATTAGATTATTTCTACAGATAGATTTCATGCCTTTATTATTGCTGCCTTTCAAATACATTCTACATGACTGCCTTCTGGGATTGACTTGAAACAGCGCTCTCCTGTAATTTCCTTATGTGATCTGATGGCATCATTATTCTCCTATAGGATGTCTTCTTTGAACCTGCACCAAAACATAGGGAGAGGGTAAGGCAGTTCTAACATCTATTTCTCCCTCAACATGGGTGCACTTCTGTAGCAATCTGATAGTGATATTACAACAGAATTTCATTATTTTATAGAGTTTGTGAGCTGCATCACAACACATATATTCCATGTATTGGATGCCTAGCTTCTATATCACATCTTCATCAAACTTGATGCACCCTTCAAACTCAGGTTGAGCAATCAGCTAGAATGCTGCTACAGTAGGATCTTCCATGCTCTCCTATATGTGCTCAGAAAACATCCCATGTCTTCCTTGGTACATCGGCCTACCTAGCCTTTCTGTGTACTATCCAGGGATTTTGCAAGAGAATTATATACGAGCTCCAATATGTATAGTTGCAAAAGCAATATTATCCACTATAACCACTGTCTGGAGAGGTTTCCTCGGGATCCCTGCAAATATTTCAGATACCATGGTGCATAACTGGCTGATGTTGAAATACTTGTTATATATACATATGTATGTATGCCACTTGTCAGCATAGTTTTAGGCACAAACATTACACATCTTACTCGTGCTGAGTTGTATATGTGTCTCTCAGCACATTCACTTTGACTTCAGTGCATGGTTTATAGGACATACAGCTTAATAGTGTGATCTTTTTAGCCATGCAACTTGGATCAGGCTGTGTGACCTCAGTTCTATTTATTGAGCTTTGCATTTAATTGTTAACTTGTCCTTGTTTAGGTTTATGAGTGTTCACATCATTTTTTGGATGCTATAATACATAGGCAAATGGCCTAGTGAGACTTAAAATGTAGGAAAAAGATAAAAGATACATCAACATTGAATACAATGGTTAGGGATCGATAGTTATTATTATATTATCCCTTAGTGAGAGGTCGTGAGTCATGAACCTAGGGTAAAGTATTATAGTTGTTATTAGGTAATTAATTATTAATATGAAACCCCAAGTGTTAGCTCAATGAGTCAATTGGTTAAATCATCTTTCCATGGCACACTTGCCTATGGGGAGGTCATAGGTCATGGGTTCAAATCTGGTTGAGTAGTAAGATGTTACCAGCTGCTATTGTTGCCAGCAGTTAAGAACTTAAGCCACTCTCTGCTTGGAGATTTTGGAAAGTGGGGGGATCCCACTAAGTTTCCTTTGGAAAGAAATTCAATTATTAATATGACTATCGTTATTTGTTTCTTAGATTCATTAAATGTCTTGTCCTCTTGAGTTGTTCTCCGAGGAACATTGCTGGAACATGTTTACTGTTACCGACTGCTACAGTTTTTGGGTCTGGACCAATGTTACTTGGGAGCGGGAGCGGAAGAGGGGAGCGGGAGCGGGAGCGACCATTTTCAGAAGCTCCCGGTTTGGGAGCGAATCCGGGAGCGATTTTTTAAAAATATATAT
>APFE031208091.1:148253-164498 GCA_000404065.3 Pinus taeda
TAACGTGTCCTGTTCCGGGGGGTCAGCGTGTCCGAATCCGACACCACGAATCTCGAATCCTACGTGTCAGGTGACTTAGATTTTAAATAATAAAAACCAGTCTATAAACACATTTCAAGTCCACCTATGTGGGGATTGTGCAGCCTGACCTGCTCGGCCAGTTCAAGACAAGACTGGCCAGTTTCGGCTGGTTTGGTATTTGACCCTGTCCAATGGGCTGGTTTGACTGATTCCAGTTTGGACTGGGCCAGGTTTTAAACTATGGTTCCAATTAGAAGAAAAAGGTTTGTCAGTGACCCCTTCAAATTGGCCAACACCCAGAACATGAGTATTTCTTGTTTTGCAGAGCTCAATCTCTCGAGTCAGCAACCATGCAAAAACCATATATTGCCAATTTATAGAGCAATAAGGGAACATGTTCTTAATAAACAGTAAAGGTTGAAGCCTTCTATGTCTAAGGAATCTGAATTAGTGTTTCTTTAAATTTCTAAATTTTGGCCTAAACCTTTGGAAGTTTGAAAATGTAATTAATTTTCTCCAGGAGAAAACAAGTTTTGCTTGGAAATGGGACTGCTAACAAAACACAACAAAATGTTTGGCCAGTTACAAAGCATAAATTTCATCTTTGTTTCATTGTTAAAACTTAAGATCCAACACTTGAAAAACTTGTCTACAATCTCAGATTATGAAATTGAAAAAGAAAATAGTTATTCCACTAGAGAATGATTGAGTAAAGCATCCAACATGTGAATTATATTCATTGTAGACAACAACGAACTTGAAGGAATGAAAATGTGATATGGTATGGATACATCCAAACTTGGATATCATAAATGAGCAAGACTGTAATTGAAAGGCTGGATCTCAAGACTGATCAAAATTGTTGGCATGATTTATTATAAAAGATAAACATGCAAATTTATTTGTCAAGGTTGTTTAATATGTGAAAGGAGCTAAGGTACATATCTTTTGGATGTCTTTGCTTGACATTAGCAACATATAAAATGTGAATAGTTGAGATTTCAATGCTTCTTTGTTCCACATGACGTTGTTTAGAAATCAATGCTAGTAGAAATAAGGTTAGATTTCTCTTTCTTGATAGTTACTTGTGAATTATGTTGGCTTCTTTTACTTATTTGTTATATTATCTTTCATCAAGCAATTTCCAAATTATGTGTGTATGAATATCACAAAAACACAAGACACAAGCTGTAGGCACTTTGCCAGGGGAAAACCCCTATCTAGGGGAAAACCCAGTCAAAATCTCTTCCTTCAATAGTTTTCTTGAGACTCTTCCTTCAACCACCAAGTCAGCCTCCTCTTCCAACAACTTCGACCCAAAAATTTCGAGCTTGAAGTAGCTGCGCTTTGACCCATCAGATGGAAGCAACAACAACAATAGTAGCTTTGACTCCCAGAGGAACCCAAACGAGGGAGAGAACCCAAAATATCGATTCTCTTTACCTTCCTCTTTCTTCAACTTCACACTTCTTTCAGCCTCTTTTCCTTCTCCGCACTTTTCCAACTCTTTCTTCTGGATATCGAACTTATGAGTGAGTGAGAGAGTGCTCCAAATGAATTCGATCTCCTTGTATATATAGGCTTGAGGTGAGGTTGAATTACCCTGTTTGAGGCCGACTTGGTGTGGAGGTGTCAAATTCCTAATTTGACTCAATAGTAAATCATTTTACATGATTCAAAAGCCCAAGAAGGATCTTTTTAAATGGACAATAACTCTAATGACTCAGAATAAATCTTAGAAGTCCTTAGTGGGGACTTCAATGTAAAACATGATGACCCAAGCATGAAACCCATGCTTTAATAAGTCATTGTGATAATAATAAATATTTTCTTTTTCATTCTTTTGACAAGTACATTACATAATGACTCAAATACATTTATGAAGAGTGAACCTAGTTACATTTTTCAACACTCCCTCTTAACTAGGGGGTATTCATAATAACATATACGAGTAGAAGGAAGATCTCAAAACATATGAACTATGAAGAGTTTAGGCACCACAATGTCATGGACTAGATTCCTGACCGGACCAATCTATCCAAGGTCCTCCAACAATTTAGGCACCCACAATGCCATGGACTAGATTCCTGACTAGGGCAATTTATCTGGGTGGGACTGAGATGGACTAAAGCTTTCAGCCTCTCTAGGTACCATCAGGCTTACTTGCTAATCATCAACCCAGGGATCTAGGTGCGTATTTGAAGTCAGAGCTCCATGACCAATGCCACCCTCCCTACTTCGAGATCCAGACATCAACGCATAGTGCCAACCGGATGTCCTCCCAGACAATGCGTCTCACAGACAAGGCCTCAACAAATCTCTTCTAAACTTTTATCATCATCAACAAGATCAACAATATCAACTAAAACAAGCATGCCTCTAAGATATTCAAACTTCTTATTAGGAAGAGACCTTGTTAGTATATCAGCTACCTGATCGTTTGTTGGGACAAACTGTAGCTTCATGATCCCATCCTACACCAAGTTCCTAATGTAGCGGAACTTATTGTTGATATGATTCGTCTTAGCATGAAACATGGGATCTCTAGACATCTTGATGCAACTTTACTTATCACAGGTTATCACAGTAGGATCCAGTGGCTTATCGAACAAATTTGTCATAAGCTTCCTCAACCATACAACACTACTCAAAACAACGAGATCTTGCTCTCTACTCATCCATGAGATCATGGCAGATCCCAAACTAAAACATCCACCTGTAGCGCTTCTTCCATCGGTCTCACTCCCACCCCAATCAGAATCTGTGAAGCCACTTAGCTTGACTTCCTTGCTGTCATACTTTAGGCAGTGATGTATAGTGCCACGAAGATATCTCAGTATATGCTTGGCAACTATCCAGTGATCATGACGAGGCTCCCACTGAAACTGACTAAGAATGTTCACAACAAAGCATATATCCGGCCTAGTATTTACGAGATACATTAGAGAACCTACCAATTGACGATATGGGGTAGGATCTAGGAGACTTGATTCAAAGCTCCTAAACTTCTTGAGATTGGTGATCATAGGAGTAGTCATGGGCTTGGAATCCATCATCCCAAATTTCTGCAACAACTTGATGATATACTTTCCTTGCCCCAAATATATCTCCCCAGGCTTTTGCCATACTTCCAGTCGTAGGTAATAATGCATAAGTCCCAGATCCTTCATCTCAAATTCGGCTGCCAGCATCTTCTAGCATTCTTGTATTCATTGCTCCAAGGTCTTGCTTTCTACTCATCCATGAGATCATGGCAGATCCCAAACTAAAACATCCACTTGTAGTGCTTCTTCCATCGGTCTCACTCCCACCCCAGTCAGAATCTGTGAAGCCACTTAGCTTGACTTCCTTGCTGTCATACTTTAGGCAGTGATGTATAGTGCCACGAAAATATCTCAGTATATGCTTGGCAACTATCCAGTGATCATGACGAGGCTCCAACTGAAACTGACTAAGAATCTTCACAACAAAACATATATCTGACGTAGTATTTACCAGATACATTAGAGAACCTACCAATTGACGATATGAGGTAGGATCTAGGAGACTTGATTCAAAGCTCCTAAACTTCTTGAGATTGGTGATCATAGGAGTAGTCATGGGCTTGGAATCCATCATCCCAAATTTCTGCAACAACTTGATGATATACTTTCCTTGCCCCAAATATATCTCCCCAGGCTTTTGCCATACTTCCAGTCTTACGTAATAATGCATCAGTCCTAGATCCTTCATCTCAAATTCAGCTCCAATATTTTCTGGCATTCTTGTATTCATCGCTCCACACCTGTAATGAATAGATCATCCACATATAGTAGAATAGTGTCTGGCTCATTAACCACAACTTTGATGTAGAGATTTGGATTAGCAGAACTCTTCACGAACCCAATTCTTAGAAGGTATGCATCCATTCATGCATACCATGCCCTAGGAGCTTTGCTTCAAACCATATAGGGCCTTCTTGAGTTTACAAACATGAGTATCTTTGTTATTTACTTCAAAGCCTTCGGGTTGCTCAATGTATACTTTCTCATCAATGGTCTCATTCAGAAATGTTGTCTTCACATCCATTTGATGGATATCCCATCGCGTTGTAGCAGCCAATGAAACCAAAGATCTAATGGTAGTATACCTTGCAGTAGGTGCAAAGGTTTCTTCATAATCTGTGTTCCTTTTGGGAGAAACCCCTTGCAACAAATCTAGCTTTGTATTTGTCTATACTTCCATCCTCAATGTGCTTGATCTTGTAGATCCATTTGGAGGTGACAACCGATTTGTTACTAGGTCTAGGAACGATTTCCCAAACCCCATTCTTCATTCATGATGGATTGATATTCCTCTTGCATTGCTTTCTTCCATACTTCTGGATGAGCAACTTCTTCAAATGTAGATGGTTGAGCTTCAATCAATTTTGTCATATATGCAACATATCCAAAATATCTTTTTGGCCTTTTGCTTTCTCTAAAGGTTCATTTCGTAGCTCTATGTCCTTCAACATCTTCAAGAGTAGCTTTTAACCAATTTGGCCTCTTCTTTGTGTTCGGTATGATCACAGGTTGAATAGGCTCACTTGGTCCTTCTTCTTCTTCTTGAATTGTAGATGGATTGTTGGGTTGTACTTCTTCTTCTTCAAATATAGGTAGATCTTCGTCATTGGAATCAATAGGAATGCCCTTGGATCTTTTGTAGGCATGATTTTCATCAAATATAATGTCCCTGCTTACTTAAATATGTCTTCCTTCCTTGATGTAGATTCTATATGCCTTTGAGGAGAGACTATAGCAAACGAAATTCCCTTTGATGCTTGTAGAATCTAACTTCTTTTGTTTGTCCTTTGGAATGTGGATATAAGCAAGACTCCACACTTGGCTTCTTCCCTGTGAATGCTTCCTTAAGCGTCATATTTTCAAGAATTCTATGAAGACTTCTATTTTGAATATATACTGTTGTCATTGCTGCTTCTCCCCATAAAATTTTTGGTAAGTCTTGATGAAGGAGCATTGTTCGTATACCTTCTTCAATTGTCGTATTCTTTCTTTCAACCACTCCATTTTGTTCGGGATAGTAGGGAACAATAAGCTCCCTCTTAATTCCTGCTGCTTTACAATATGCAATCAATTCTTTAGAAGTGTATTTCCCACCATTGTTGGATCTCAAAGTCTTTATTTTTCTCTCAGTTAGGGTTTCCACTTCAGACCTAAACTCCTTGAATTTTTCAAACATCATCCTTTTTCTTAAGAAGGTAGAGCCATGTCTTTCTAGAGTGATCATTGATGAATGTCACATAGTAAAATGACCTCCAAGTGATTTGTCAGACAGAGGCCCACACATCAGAATGAATGAGGTCTAGTATTTCCTTAGACCTTGTTTCACTATTTGAAAATGGTTTTCTTGTATGTTTGCCCAAAGAGCATCTCTTGCAAACTCCTTCACGATCTTCTTTGATATTGGGGATGCCATGAACTAGTTGATCAAGAGTGGGAATGACCTTGTAGTGAGGATGACCATATCTTCTATGCCACAACTCAATGGGATTGATTTCCATATGAACTAATGCTTGAGGAGGTGGTGTAATGACCCTATATAAGCTTCCTTAATGAACTCCAATAACCCTAGCTTTATCAATACTTGATTTTTTCTCCAAACCAAGAATTTTCCATCAACAAAAGCAACTCTACCCCCTTTATCTTCTAAGCAAGAAATTGAAAGCAAATTCTTTTTCAAACCTAGTACATATAGTATGTTGTTGAGATGTAGTTTAGCTCCTTTTTCCAGCTTCAAAGATGTTGATCCAAGGCTTTTAACATCATAGCTTTTGTTGTCTCCCAATTCCACTGTATGAGAAGATGGTTCTGTTGATAGAGTCTGAAGTTGTTTACTTTCCCCTTGTTGAATAAGTAGTGTAAGATCTTCTTGATCCAACTTCTTGCAGTATTGAATCCCATTCTTATCATAGAGAAAGTAACTATTTCCTTCAAGCCAACGAAGTGATCTGCAATTTTCTTTGAGCCTAGCTCTGAAACCATGTTGAGAAATCAATGCTAGTAGAAATAGGGTTAGATTTCTCTTTCTTGATATCTACTTGTGAATTATGTTGGCTTTTTTACTTATTTATTATATTATCTTTCATTAAGCAATTACCAAATTATGTGTGTATGAAGACCACAAAAACACAAGACACAAGATGTAGCCACTTTGCCAGGGCAAAACCCCTATCGAGGGCAAAACCCAGTCAAAATCTCTTCCTTCAATAGTTTTCTTGAGACTCTTCAACCTAGACACAAACCTCCTCCAACCACCAAGTTAGCGTCCTCTTCCAACAACTTCAACCCAAAAATTTCAACCCTTGAAGCAGCAACACTTCGACCCAACAGATGGCAGTAGCAACAACAGTAGCAACTTCGACTAGACAAGAAAAACTCCGATGTCCTAGAGGAACCCAAACGAGAGAGAGAGAAATAGCCCAAAACTTCGATTTTCTCTTTTCCTTCCTCTTTCTTCAACTTCACATTTCTTTCAGCGACTTTTCCTCCTTGACAATTTTCCAACTCTTTCTTTTGCATATCGAACTTATGAGTGAGTGAGAGAGTGCTCCAAATGAATTCGATCTCTTTGTATATATAGGCTTGAGGTGAGGTCGAATTGTTCTGTTTGAGGCTAACTTGATCTTCTTGAGGCTGACTTGGTGTGGAGGTGTCAAATACCTAATTTGACTCAATAATAAATCGTTTTACATGATTCAAAAACCCAAGAAGGGTCTCTTTAAATGGACACTGACTCTAATGACTCAGAATAAATCTTAGAAGTCTTCAATGAGGACTTTGACCTAAAACATGATGACCCAAGCATGAAACCCATCCTCTAATAAGTCATTGTGATTATAATATATATATTTTTTTATTCATTCTTTTGACAAGCACATTACATAATGACTCAAATACATTTATGAAGATTGAACCTAGTTACATTTTTCAACAGATCATTCCTTTGGCCACATGTGATAGATGTTTTACACAGTATAATCCAAATTAATTATGGATGGTGTGATAGTATCAGACTTAACAGCAAATTAAGTGAGTTAGGTTGTGATTGGTCATTGTATGGTCAGGAAATGCTGCCTTGATATGGTGAATAGTGGTGACCTTTTGGGGAGGTGATTTGGAGAGCTTTTAGGTTCTTGGGACTGCAGTTAAACTAAGTTGATTGACAATCCGTATGTCTGGTGTAGATGTATAAAGCCATGATGAGAATATTGGTGCCCATTAAGTGTGGAGTTATGTTTATGTTTTGAGTTTCACCAATCCAAAATTAAAATCAAGTGGCGTGCTAATGATTACATATATCTCTGAATATTATTCTGTTGACCACCCGACTGAACCTTGATGCATGGTTTCTGAATTTTAAAAAGAAGCTCAACTCAAAATTAAAATCAATTGAATAGCTAATGATTACATAGGGTTATGCATCAAGTATGAGGCTATTGGTCATCCTAACAAAACACAATACACGGCTTCTCAATTTCAAAGATAAATGCCCATTTGTTTCATAGCACAATTTCTTGAATTTTAAATTCGTAATACAATATTTTTGCTTCTCTTCTTAGTCTATTTTCATTTTTATGGAAAGTTCTTTTATTGTAGTGTGTCAAATGACACTTGCATGTTATTGTTTAACTCCACTTGAACAATAACAAATTGTTTCTCACTTATTCATGATTACTGTAGCAAACAACAACTATCTAGTATCAATTTGGGAGCTATCATATTATGATCATACCCTAGACATTTTAAAGATTAGTGTTGCAAAAATCTTGAAAGAGAACTATATGATCAATAGCTTGTTTCATTTACAATACAATGAAAGCTCAGGAGTCTTTTGTTTCATCGGTTTCTATTAAAATACAGGATGCATTGTTTTAATTTTTCATACACAAATACATATGTAACTTTTTTGAAAATGTTTCCTATGTATTCATGGAGTGCACATCAATAATGGAGAGCAAAATTTAATACTGTATATAGTTTAACCATGTGAAATTTGTGAATGCAGAGATATTGGATCACATATACATTTACAGATCCAAGTAATTGGGAAAAAAGGTCATCCCAGGAGAGCATACAAACACATGAATAACTTGCTATGGAGAACAAGATATAAAAACAACCTTTTGAAGTTTCAGCCTTAATAGTTTTTCGTAGTAAGATTGATACAAGGTTGTATGGATTGGAGAACGTGGCTCAAAAACCAGATTGGTTTGCCCAACAAATTCTATGGAAATATTAGTAACCAAATTCTGGTTGGTTTAAAGTTTGGAATACTTTTAGGAAAATTTGAAGTAGCTTATTTTGAAAGAAGGAAGTGAGCTTAATGAGCTCCTTCAATGATTTTGTTTGTTTTTGGGTCCTCTTTTAAATATAATTATTTTTTTGTTTGTTTTATTTATACTTTTTTAATATATTAAAAAAATAAATTGAAAGTTTTAAATTTTATTAGTTTTGATGCACAATTATTGATATGAAATGTTTGTATTTTTATTTTAAATTATTTTTTAGAGAAGTGGGATTTTATCCATGTAGATTTTGTTGGAAAATGTAGCTAGGTTCGGTTTTCATAATATCATTTTATTGATTATTGTAAAGAAAAAGAATTGATATTTGAATCAAAAGAACTATATTTGCGATGTCCCATTGTGGCATGGGAAAAAAAAATTATTTGTATTTGAGACAAGTTCCATTGAGATTGTAGGAAGAAAAGAAAATGAATTTTTGTTTTATAAATTATAAGTCCACAAGAAGATCAAGTCGATCCTCCGTCATGTAGGCTCAATACTCCAAGTGGCACCACCATGGGCAGCTATAAATAAGAGAGGCCTTTAGACCTCATTAGCACAATTCATATTCTTCTCTTGGAGACATCTACTGCAGTTATACGAAGGTGAGAAATAGGATGAGCTCAAGAGGACAGGGAATCAAGTAGCTACAAGGAAGATCTAGATTTTCTGCTCTTGGGAAGAATAAAATTCATGTTTTTGACCTAGTTTCTCTCTCCAACATTTGACATGTGTGGGAAGTAGTTTATGTTGCTGGGGGCCGAGTTTCTGGGGTCTACTGTAGGTCCAAATTTCGCTCTACTAGCTGCAGGGTCAAATTACAACATTTTGCCAGAATTTGAAGCTAAATGGCTAGGGTTTGTTGGGGAAGGCTTGACTAGGTTTGACTTGGACTTGGGAGACCTGGTTTGGAGAGGGCTTGACATGATCTTTGATGGCAACACTGACTTTGATATTGCTCATTGATATAAGGATTGTTGGGTTTTTCCCTAATAGGGGTTTTCCCAAGGTAAATCTTTGCCTTGTGTATTGTGTTTCAGTGATCTTTATTTTCTTGTATGCTGGAGTTACTATATAATTGCTTGATGAATAAGAAGAACATCTAAGAAGTAATAAAAAGACTCATATAATTCACAAGTAATTATCAAAAATAAGAAAATCAAGTCACTGTGATAAAAACCCTTGATTTTCTAACGTGGTATAAGAGCTAATGTGAAGAAGGAAGCCAAAAGATCACATCTTGCTTGCAAACTGTCTTGGGGATCCGGAAGCAATATTGAAGCATATCCTGAAGATTATCTTAAAGCATATTTCTCTCTCTTGAGCATCAAGCAATTTCTCCTCTTATTCATGTCATTTGATCAAATGGCATTTATCTACAAGGAGAGCAATAAGCTAAATGATGCCTCCAACTTCAAAGCATGGAAGAAGAGGATTGATCTAGCCCTCCTAGAGAATGAAGTAAAGCAGTATGTGGAAGGCAAGATCCCTAAACCTAATGAAGAGAATGTTCAAGAAGTAGCCAAGTACAACAAAGGAGAAGTCAGGGCACAAAGGATTCTTCTAGAATCCATAAAGGATCATATGATCACTTTTGTATTAGAACTAAACTTTGCCAAGGAGATAATGAACTTGAAGGAAGCTCTCAAGCATTTGCTATAAGGATCAAGGATGGGCTTGGAAAGAAGTCTTCGAGGAAGTTAAAAGCAAAAGTTGATGTATCTAAGGTCCAATGCTTTAGATGCCATGAGTTGGGACACTACAAGAAGGATTGTCATAAAGATCCAAGCAACAAGAAGAGAAAAGAGAAGCATCAAGCCAATATAGCTAAAGATGATGAAGATATGAAACCTCTGAAGAAGGTAAAGGAAGACAACAACAAGGACCTTTACTATGATTTATAAACATGGTATGTATCGGGTATATAATATTTGGTTTCTCCCTTTATGAAAATAAGTTGAATAGTTGCATATGTTTACAAGTACTTTTGAGTTCTTGGAGATTAGAAGTTAGATGATGCTTTGTTTCCATGAAAAGAAGATTTTGTTTTGTTTTGTTTAAGGGCTCTCTATAATATAAAGGCTTTAATACGATGTTAGAAGGTTATGATAAGGTTTGTGTATATGTTAAGACACCACGTGATATACCGAGTTTGGTATATGGTTTATCTTCCTTTTGACATGGGCATCAAAGTACTGTATGTGTGAGAGCAGATTTGTTATACCCTCAATAAGAAAGTCTTGTATAAGTCCATTGTGTGATTCAAGTGTGATGCATGTACTTGTTGTTAGAACAATGTAAACTTTGAAACGGGAACTATAAACTCAAAACGGGAACTCTGGCAAAAAAACCCCAAAAAAACATCAAAAACAGTGCTCAAAACAAAAAGTGTGTATACTGAAATGATGTTTTTATTTTTTAGGCGTCAAATTTGAACATGTTTTAAAATTGGTAGTGACTACAAAATTTACTATGAAATTTTCGTGCAAAATATAGCTTCAAAATGGAAGTGATGACACTGGAACAATGATTTTTTTTAGGGTCAATTTTCAAAATTTAAAACAAATGCTAATAAAACCAAATTTTTATGTGTCAAACAAAGTTGTTTATGCGGGAAAGAACAAACTATTGTTTTTGGTAGAATATCATTTTTCTTTCCTAAGTATAAATTTAACATGTTTTCAACCATAACATGCTAGATACAAAAAAATTGAAAAATTTTCAACTATAAAATTTAAAAAACCATGACATTATGAACAAATTACATCACTAAATGCATTCAAAAGTCATTATTTGTATATTGAATAAAACATATTTTATATCTCTAATTTAATATTGCATTGTAGATATTTTAAACAATAAAATTTATCATAATTAAGACATATAATCCAATAACATAAAAATGCGTCATAACTTATCATTTAACACCATATGGAAAACATTAATTTTATTTGAAGATACGATGCATACATTAGTTATATAAACTGTCTTAAACAATTATTCAAAATCACTCACGTTTTCTGGCACACCATCAGAATTCACATCTTCAGATGAGTGACTGGATGCTGACGAAGATGTTCCATGTTCTTCTCTTTCATCAAGTAGTGCCCCATCTGAGTCCACATGCATGCCCAACATTTCAGGTTTCAAAATTCTTCTAGATCTACGACTGGTTTCAGGTGACTCCCATGTCAACACTGTTCCTTCTGGTAACAACCTTTTCAGAATGTCTATCGTCTTGAAGCGAAGAGTTCCTCTCATTGTTAAATTGAAGTCATAAACAAGTATGTCTACATTCTCCAATTTTAATATGTCTGTGTAGCGGCGATTTACATTTGTACCCTTTCTTTATCTTTTTTTGCCATTTTTTTTGTCAACTACCATCTCTGGCTTATACACACCATTGAATGGGTGTGTATTTGTGGCATACCAATGTACTTCAACACTTGTAACATCCTCATTTTCTGTAAAGACCTTTTAACTTTAGCAACCCAAAATGGATAGCCATTGGGATCTCCATCTACTAACACTGCAATCATACACCCTCCTTAATATCATGTATTGAACCCCTATAAAGGTCTTCCATGGCTTCACGTTGTGCACGAGATCTTCTAGAACCAATATACATCTCTCTTTCCGCTGCCTGTGAAGAATTAATAATACCTTGAAATTGTTGCTGTTCAACAATGTTTACTTCCTCATGTTCATTCGACACATTTTGTGGCCAAATAAATGGATTTTTCAAAGGTATATCTTCATTTATTGTTATCGAAATGATATCACTTTGATTATTGAAAAATGACTCCCACCAAACTGAATCAACAATTTCAAAGTACTCATATGTATATCTAATACATTTTTTAATTTCTTCCAGGCAATCAGAATAATTTATAGCCCTGTTCTATCTACGTGCATTCTAAACTTCACCCACTGATTGTAATAACAATATTTTTGATACAAATATTGGATGATCTGGAATGAACTTCAAAAATTGCAATCCTGATGACGGTGCCAATTCTGTAGTAGTTGAATACTTCTTGCCCCATATTAGTGTTTTCCCATCAATTTTTTTGATACGAAATTGATGTTGGAAGCTAATGCCATTAAGTTGTTCAATGCATTTCCCCTCACCATATGATCCCAGATAAACCTTCGCATGTCAACAGTTTCTTCCAACACATCAAAAGTAGGCTCTGGCATGTATGATTTCTTAATACATTCAATTAGTGATGGCAAGCTCCCAACTTCCTTCCTCCTGAATGTGACTGAAAAACGACTGAACATCTGATCGATATGGTCATGAGTGTGCCTAACAAGAAGGCAACCAACCTTTACCTTTTGAAAAATTCCCAATTCAACAAGCATGTTTAGATATCCAAAAACAACCTGATTTTTGTTTTCACGACAAGTGTTGTCCAATTGTAGATACAAAACTTCAGGAAGAATACCAGACCAATGAGAAATCACATCATGAATTATGGTTATGGTAAGATTTGCATCATTATGCATATTTGGAGCCATGAAGTACACCCTTGGCAACATTTTCCCATTGAAGACCATACAACCGACCAAGTGAAATTGAATAAAGTTTTCCTCCTGTAAATTTTTGGGTGTGCGAACAAAATGTGGTAAAAGTGTTTTCTTCTGGTCCATACCATCAATTATCAAACCCAAATATCTATTCGGATTATCATAACACTTCTTTCGATGCTTGTACAACTTCTTCCTTTCGTTTGTTTGTTGTTCGCGATGCTCCTGAAGTTGTTTGATAATTAAATCTACACAACATAAAAGAGATTCATTAAGAAATATGTTTTCATAGTTGATGACTATACAATTTTAAAAATTAAAGTTATGAACGCTTACCTCTTTCTGAGCCTTCACATATGTCCCTTTTTGATTTAAGAGAAGCACATGTACTGCAAATCCCCATCCTTGTCTTCTTAGGAATACAGACATTGTTGAATTCTTTCTTCCATACTTTCACAAAATATTGATATGTAATAAACTGGCCATGTCCCTCAGCACCTTTTGCATATTCTTTGTATAAGTTGTAGATTTCTCGTTTTGAAAAATTATCTGGAATATGTATTGTCTCTCTATTTGGCATACACTCTCCATGCTTTGAAAAGAAATTTTTCATCCATGACATTGCAATATTTGATAATGGACCAAACTGTCTTTTATGACGTACTTCTGAATAAAATGTGGGATCTTTTTCCAATTTTTCTTGAATTCTCGAGAGACGAAAACTCTCAATCGAATGAAACATTTGAAACCTTTTCTACAGATAAAAAAAGTCCCAATATGATAATCATAACCTGACAATGTAGATTGCATGCACCCAACTAAATATGAATTTTGCATGCTTTTATTCATTGACAAATATCTATTCCTGCTTTTTAATGCAAATTTGAAATCCATATGTTTCAAGCAATCTTTTTGGCAACATTCACTTGAAATGAGAGCACTGATAGAACTTCTTCTCTTCAGATATTCTGCTCTACCCCTTGTATAACTAGAACAACTTGCATTGATACGAAAAGGTCTGCTCCTACTCCTTGATACAATATTTCTTGGCAACATCTCCATCATTTGATAATCATTTGTATAAGGCTTTTCATCATCATTAAGAGGAATGTTATCCACACTATGATCAGCTCTGCTTTTCAAATATTGGCTTGGAGGATATTCTTCATCTTCCGCTTCTTCAGTGCTATTGTCGTAGTCCTTAGAATTCAGATTGAATGGAAAATCTAACTCGATGTTTAATGGATATTATTCCTCATATGAATTTCCAGTGCTACTCTCATAGTCCATAGAATTAGGACTACGTTGAAAATGTGACTGTTTACTTATTGAAGATGCTACATCCCGTCCTTTGTCACTGCTACCTTTATACTCATTAGAATTAGGACTAAGTGCATCATCCTGTCCTTCATCACTGCTGCTCTCATAGTCCTTAGAATTAGGACTAAGAGAACACAATGACACTCCATTCTTTTGAAATTCATCATCACGCTCTTCATAACTATTGCTCTCATAGTTCGCAGAATTAGGACTAAGTGGACACTGTGGTACTCCAATATTTTGAAATTCATCATCCCACTTTTCATCACTGTTGCTCTCATAGTCCTTAGAATTTGGACTAACTGGACACCGTGACACTCCATACTTTTGAAAATCAACATCATGCTTTTCATCACTACTGCTCTCATAGTCTTTAGAATTAGGACTGAGTGGACACTTTGACACTCCATACTTTTGAAAATCAACATCATGCTTTTCATCACTTCTGCTCTCATAGTCTTCAGAATTAGGACTAAGTGGACACCGTGACACTCCATTCTTTTGAAAATTGCCATCATGCGCTTCAAAACTGCTGCTCTCATAGTCCGCAGAATTAGGACTAAGTGGACACCGTGACACTCCTTTTGAACTTCACCATTATGCTCTTCAAAACTGCTTCTCTCATAGTCTTCGGAATTAGGACTAAGTGGACACCGTGACACTCCATTCTTTTGAACTTCACCATCATGCTCTTCAAAACTGCTGCTCTCATAGTCCGCAGAATTAGGACTAATTGGACACCGTGACACTCCCTTCTTTTGAACATCACCATTATGCTCTTCAAAACTGCTGCTCTCATAGTCCTCGGAATTAGGACTAAGTGGACACCATGACCCTCCATTCTTTTGAACTTCACCATCATGCTCTTCGAAATTGCTGCTCTCATAGTCCTCAGAATTAGGACTAAGTGGACATTGTGGCACTCCATTCTTTTGAACTTCACCATCATGCTCTTCATCACTGCGGCTTTCATAGTCCTTAGAAGTAGGACTAAGTGGAATCTATGACTCTTTATTTATTTGAAATTCTCCATCCCCTCTTTCATTAGTGCTGCTCTCATAGTCCTTAGAATCAGGACTAAGTGGAAGAATTCCTTCTATATTCATCAATATGAATAGAGTTGTTACGCGATGAAGAAGTTGATGGTGTATAAATCGAAACTTCACTATCGAACAATCCATCCCTTTCAAATAGAAGATTTTGAATGATACAAATGGAGAGTCTCCTAAATATATTATATAGCTTAAAGAATGAAATTTTCCCTCCAAAAAATTTCGCGAAAATATTTCCCTCCAAAAAGTTTTGGGAAAATATTTCCCTTCAAAAAGCCTGTTAAATTTATTTACCTTCATTACTTTGTTCTACAATTTATTGAAAAATGTAAACTAATTTTTTTTATGGAATCATAATTAAAATTGTACACTACAATTTCTACATTAATTATTATAATAGTTAAACATATAATATTCGCTTTCCAATACTACAATATTCACTTTATAATATTTTAAAACAAATTATCTCACATTCAACCCGTTGTAAAACAAATCTATAATATTCACTTTATAATATTGTAAAACAAATTATCCCATATTAACCGTACAGTAAAACATCTCCGTAACTTCACTTATATATTAAAATTTCATTATCACTATTACTCATATCACATCCAGGTTTTCTGAAAATCGTTGAAAGACTCGTGAATTTGTGGAGCAGCTAAATCGCTATCAACAACATATTCAACGAAGAATTCTCGCAATTAAAAGGTAAGTTAAATTTTTTTCCTTGAAAACTTTTACATTAAATTAGTTTAATGATTTATTTATTTATTTATTTTTTAATAATTTCCTGAGCCAAAATAACAATTACATCCATCGTGAGATGGTGGGCCCGGTCAACCTCATTTGATTAATACCTGTGGGTGTGCCCCACCCCCTTCACCCGCCCGTTCGGCCCCTCCGGGCACCCTACCTACACGCCCCCCTCACCTGGCCACACCACTCGCCCCCTTTTAGCCTTCCGCCCGGCACCCTCCCTCATGCAAGCACCAA
>APFE031208098.1:3049-44161 GCA_000404065.3 Pinus taeda
TTTAATATGTTATAAAACTATGTTTTTTTTTGTAAGTGGAGGTAGTACCATTCTTTTCTATTTATGTTGAACAAAGAGACCAGATACATCGTTTTGGTGGCCTCAACCTGCCCCGAAGGCAAACCAGGTCTGTTGGCCACCTGAGTTTACTATAAGCATTCCAAAAGCAAAATTTGACAAGTCTTTCCATACTAGCTATATGCACTACACAACTAAAACTTCCTATCAAGCTACTATTTTGCATTAAACTGTGAAAGAGAGAAGATCAAAAAAAAACAAAAAACAACATAGCCTCAAGTGAATCATGTCTTTCTGGTTTCAATATTCTGGTCCATATCCATGGGGATATCCACATGATCCTCCTAGCTAGGGTGCGAGCCTACCATCCTAGACAGTATCTAAGACATCTCCTCCAGTTTATTGTTATGATTGATCATAATGACTTGGAAATTTTTCATTTCCTTCTACAGGTTTGGCAGCCCATTGGCTATATCCACCATTTCCTTTGCTACCTGTTCCAGTGCCTTTGCCAAGAGGCTTTTTAGGACCTAGTAAATATGCAAAGATTGCCTATAGAGTGTCAACCTTCCTCTCGTGTTTCCTAGGTCACTAACCATTGCTGCCCATTCTTCTGTTTCGAAATCCAACTGTTCCTCTAACACATTGGATTCCATATTTTGGATGATCCGACGTATGTCCTCGTCTGTTCCTTCCTGGTAAGTGTGAACCGCCTCCTGCAACGCTGACAGGGTGGACCATCTCCCTCTGCGTTGGTTTCTTGGTTCTTCTGTTGGCCTGCCACCCGGGTTTCCTTGCCTTAGACGGCCTCTGCCTCCGTGACCTCTTCCACGACCCGACCTTGCCATCCTCTCACCTACCTTCTCCTATAAACAATCACCAATCGTAGGTGTCAGTTTATCAACCTTTTCCTTGTCGTATTCGCTTACCACTTGCCCTTTGGTTACTCCTCTATTCCTACTACATTCCCCTTCGTTTTTTTGACTCTGGCACTGATATCCTTTCTCTGGGTACAAGAAATGAATTAAGCCCTCTGTCATGCGAATCAGATGGAGAGCTAAGGGCACTATCTTCATTTCCCCACTACCTGACCGCCCCTCTGTTCTTACTATGGAGATCTCTCCTTGGTTTTCCACATTATTCCTCAGACTATGCTCCCAGCTGCAATTTCCCTTTTCCTCAGGGTACCCCCCCTAGGACAAATCCAGATGATCCTCACAATGGAATATAGAGGGACATCCAAACTCTCTCAGGCTCTTATCAACACCAAGATCTTCACAATACTGACGCCTATCCATTCTACCTATAGTTATGTTTAATACGGAGACAGAGAAAGCAGGTTGAACATACCCAAGACCGCAGACCCCCCTGATGATGCTTCCTAGCTGCGCCACGTCCCGCTTCTCCTTCAATCCATCTGCATTACCCTTTCCTTTACCCTCCGCCACCTTCATATAATACCCCTTTGCTGCCCTTCTCGCTCTGCCATTACCGCCGCCACTTTTGCTAATCATCTGCAATCCACCTTCCCCACTCTGGTTACTTGAAACTAGAGCTAGCCGAATACTCATTGCTTTTGTTGGGAGGGTAGCCACATCCCTGCGGTCATGTCCAAACATCCTTCCCTTATAATGATCGCTCTTGCCATCCTCACCTGTCCTTTTCCTCATCCCGATCGGGAGCCATCTGCCACTACTAACTTTGAGTCGTGTCTTTATGGTTATCTTGATTGAGAATCATACTTAGCTGTTCAAATCCTGAGGCTTTTTAATGCATCGTCCATATACTATCCATTTTGCTTCCTTGTTCCTGGCATCCCCAAGTCGCAAGGAAATTTGTTGCTCTGTTAGCCTCTCTTCTAGCATGTTTGATAATCATATATTCGAATCTACATAGAATAATTTCCAATTCTTGGATTAAGCTGGCTATCCTCTAGCTCTGCGTGACTTTGTCCCATGAGGTCCCATTATTGAGTTTTTTGAGAACTTGTATAACCAATTGGGAATCACCTTCCACTTCCAGATTATTGTACCCTTTTCTAATTACAATCTTTAAACCTTAACGAACTACCATCAGTTCTGCCTCATTATTACTCATAATGCCTCCACTATCTACATATATCCACTTCGTTCTTCCTTGATCATCCCTAAACAGACCGTCGATCCCTGCTGGGCTTGGGTTCCCCTTAGAGGCACCATCGAAGTTTAGCTTTATGAATCCAGCCAATGGTTGTGTGAAATGCAGGGGGTTGTTGTATCCCGTCCTGGGCTCTTTCCACAGCTGAGGGGCTACCATCCCTTGATTCAGGTTAAGTTTCTTTAGAATCTGCTCTTCTTCCTTCATCACTTCCCAGTCTTCTCCATTCCAAGTATCCGCAAGTATAGTTTCTCGTATATGGCTCAAGGTTTTTTCCCAGATTTGATTCTTTGTCATCTCTTTGTTTTGGAAAATTCTTCGGTTTCTCTCTTTCCAGATCATCCACATGTTCATCCCAACTGTCAGGCTCCAAGCCCGTCTTACCACTGAACTCGTGAATTTCCCTCTTCCCCAAATTTTAATAGTGTTTTTAATGCTCTGATGGTCTCTGTGGGTTTTTCCAAAAAGCCTCCTAACCTCTTCCCACTGTTGCTGAGCTTCTATGCATGAATTAAGGAGGTGTTCTTGTGTTTCCCTTTCATGTTTACAGAGAGGACATTTGGAAGGGCCATATATGCCTCTCTTTTGGAGTTGGTCCCAGGTCAGAATACGGCCTTTGATAACCAACCATATGAAATGGGCCACTTTCAGCCACCAGTTACTATGCCATATTTTCTTCCAGGTATCTGTCATATCCTCTAGTTGTCTGGTGTTTAGAAGATGGTATGCTTCCTTAATTGAAAATTTTCCTTTGGTTGTATGTCCCCATCTTAGGATGTCCGCTCCAGATCTTTTAGGGATTCTCCTCGTTTGCATTTCCTTTTGATATAACTCTTTTTGTTCTCCTGCTATTTGATCCATCCATTCTTCTGAGCTCTTCCACGTTCTCCACGCTTCATCTTGGCTTTCCCTTTTCCAGAAGTCCATGACTAAATTCATTCCTTTCTCAGCGGCTCTCTGGCCTATATCCATTAGGCCTTTCATTCCATTCATTCTTTCTCTTTGCTGCTAGGCCTCCTCCCAAAATTTTGTTGAGCTGCCATCTCTGATTTCCTAGAAAGCGTGCCTAGCTATCAATTCTTTATTGAGACTGGCAAGATTCCATATTTTCGATCCTTTCGGTGTGTCCCTTATCTTTAGAATTTCCTCTGGTTTTGTAGGCATGTTATATTTTTTTGTCCATATGTTTTTCCACAAGTCATTTCCTCCATTTAGCCACTGCCACCATAGCTTAGCTCCCAATGCCTAGTTCAAAACATAAGGATCTCTAAGGCCTAATCCTCCTTCCATCTTGCTTTTTACTACATCCTTCCAGGATACCAAGGACCATTTCTTTTGCTCCTTCTGACCTCCCCATATAAATTTTTTGAAGATCTTTGTCATCTTTGCACATGCTCCTTTTGGGGCTGCCATTGCCGAAAGTTGATATATTGGTATTGATTGGAGTACAGCTTTAACTAAAACTGTTCTACCTGCAAAATTCAAAGTTCTGAAAGACCAGTTTGCTAATTTCCTAGAAATTTTCTCAAGATTTTGTTGCCAGTTAGACATCCTCAGTGGGTTTAGGGCCAGCAGTGTTCCAAGATATCTGGTTGGGAGTTCCCCTGAGCGAAATCCCAAATTTCTAGTCAGGAAGTTTCTGATATTTCCAACAGTGTTGAAAAAATACGTGCAAGATTTATCATTGTTGATTTGGGTACCAGAAGCTATCATAAAAAGATCTAAAATTGCCTTGATTCTTCTGGCTTCTCTGAGGGACACCTTACAGAATAGCATGATGTCATCAACGAATTGTTGATGGGTAATTGGAAGGTTATTACCCCAAATTTGGATTCCTTTGAGATTCTTTTCTCTGATTTCTTTCTTGATGTACCTTCCTAAGCCTTCTACAGCTATGATGAATAGGAATGGGGACAAAGGATCCCCCTGATGAAGACCTCTGGACGCTTTAAACGTCTAGGAGGGGGTTACATTGACCAAGATAGAGAAATTAGTTGAAGAGATCATGGATGCAATCCATTCAATCCATCTATTGCAGAAGCCATAAGCTCTTAAAACTTTTTTCAGGTAATTCCAATTCAAACGATCATAAGCTTTTGAGAGGTCCAGTTTGATCATCATACCTGATTCCTTTTTAACTTTTAGAGAGTGCACTATTTCTTGGGAGACCACTAGCCCGTCCAATATTTTCCGACCTTCAACAAAGCCTGTTTGCTCCGGGGAGATAATGCTAGGTAAGAGGGTTTTGAGTCTTTTAGCCATTAAGGTAGCTATGATCTTATATATCACATTACAAAGGGTGATATCTCTAAAGCCCTGAGGGTTTTCTGATTTAGTTTCCTTAGGAATTAGAGATAAGAGGGTTGAGTTTAGGCTTGTACTTACCTTTTGGTTCCTTCATGATTCTTTCACAACATCCAGGATGCGTTGGTCGAGGAAGTCCCAACCAGCTTGATAGAATTCCGTTGTGAATCCATTAGGGCCTGGGGCTTTATTCTTTTTCATTCCCTTCACTATCTCTTCTACTTCTTCCAGGGTGGCTACCCTCATCAAAGCTAGGTTTTGTTCTCTAGTGATCCTGCTCGGAATCTCCTTGCAAATTCTCTCAATGGCTTCTCCTCGGTCGACATTAGGTTCCGTGAGTAGATCCTTGAAGTGCTTCGTCAAGACTTGCTCTATTTCCTCATTCTGCATAACTCTTGTCCCTGTTTTGTTTTTAATGGAGAAAATTATATTTCTTTTCCTTCTCTGGATCATTGCTTGGTGGAAGAACTTTGTATTCCGTTCCCCCTCTCTTAACCAGTTTACCCTATATTTTTGCCTCCACAAGATTTCTTCTTGTTTTCGTCTCTCTTCTAGTTGTCTTAACAGGATCCCTTCCTCCTTGGCCAGGTCTTCACTTCTACCTGTATTTATTATTTCTTGTTGGATTTGCTTCATCTTCTGTTCTAGCAGTTGTTGATCTTTGAGTATATGTCCAAATTCTTCCTTATTCCATTTCTTGATGTTCCCCCTCAACTCTTTTAGTTTCATCTAAAATGTCTACATTTTATTTCTTCCTCTCTGACTGCTTTGTTTCCACCATTCTTCTACTTTCTTCATAAAGTTTTTGTCCCTAAGCCAAAAGGCTTCAAATCTGAAGGGCTTTCTCTTAGGGCTAGCTTTTATGTCCAGTTCAGCTTTAACCGGCCAGTGATCTGATCCCATACCAGGAAGAATCGGAGCTTCAATGTAAATGTCCCAATTTATAATTTGTTCTGACAGTAGGAAACAATCTAGTCTGGAGGCGATCTGGTGTCTGCCTCCCCTCCTGTTATTCCAAGTATATATTATGTTTGTTGTCTGAATGTCCACAAGTCTTTGATCTGCTATCCAATCCCCAAAGGCTTCCAGGTCTTTCTCTATTCTTCTAAGCGTGCCCTTTTTTTCGTTTAGAGATTTTATCATATTGAAGTCTCCTCCCACTATCCAAGGTGAAGCAGGGTAGAAGGACCGCATGACTACCAGGTTCTGAAGGAAAACCCTACGTTCAGTCTGTATATGGGGCCCGTATACATTTGATAATAGGATCCATTCTTAAGAACCTAAAATTCTAAATCTCCCTGAGAGGATGCGTGGTATGCTGGTCCAATCTTCAAATTGGACTTCCTCTAGGTTCCACAAGATTGCTACTCCCCCTGCACTACCTATCGCATCTTGACCCATGATCTCATAATGCGGCTTGAAATTATTCATCACCTCTCTTAGTTTACTTTCCCTTAATTTTGTTTCTTGGATTAGCATTATATTTGGCTTATCCCTTTTGAGTCTCTCTTTCAAATATCTTTGCTTTCCCTTACTGTTTAGCCCTCTGACATTCCAAGTTGTGATAATCATTTCAATAGTTTTTATGGTTGTTGGAAGACCTCCGACAATGGAACAACTTTCCCTGAGTTCACCAGCATCTCTCCTACCATTTGAATGGTCTCACTCATAGGCCTCCTTCCTCTTTTCCGTCCACCTTTCCCTATGGTTCCTGTTTCTGCATTCAGATCTCCTTGTGAACCAAGTTTCTCAGGTTGCTTTGTTTTCCATCGTCCTCGTTTTTCCTTGTATCTTTGGAACATGTCCTTGTAGAGTTGTTTCTAGTCCTCTGGTATAAACCGTTCATCTAGATGCTTCTACTCCTATAGAAGTTTCCTCATAATTTGTTCTTCCTCTCCTTCTTGTTCCTGCTACAAGTCTATTTCCATTTGGATCTATTCCTGGATTTGTTCTTGTTCCCTATCTTCCTTTTCTCCCTGTTTTTCCAGTGTTGTGTTATTCGTTTCCTTGTTGTCCTTCCTATTTTCTTTTTGGACTTCTCTTATTTCCTCTTCCTCTTCTGCTCCTTCCACCTCCATTTCTAGATCTCGCCGGATCTCGAACTGAGTCTGACTTTTCTGGTTTCCTTCTGGATGAGAAGGGTTTAGTTTGGTCTTTCCTTTTTGGGGTCTCTTTCTTCTCTGTACTTCCGTGAACCCTTCTCTGTTTCCTTCATTCAATTTCCTCTCTTGCTCTGTCCTTTTCTTTTCCTCCCCCTAATTTGATGGGATGTTTCTTTCATTCATCGGACAATGTTTGAACAAATGGCCATACTCATGGCACCGTCTGCACCTGAATGGGATGTGTTCATAATCGATTGGCTGTTGCCATACTTCATCATGATATTCTACTTCAATGTGCTCCGGTAGTGGTTCTGTAATATTCATGTAGACACAGATCCTTGCGTATGATGTATATCCTCCTCTCTTGGTGGTTTTTTCTACCTTCACAAAAGTCCCGATTGAGTTCCCAATTCCTTCTAAAATCTCTGGGTCCCAAAACTCTATCGGAAGTCCAAATAGTTGGACCCAAACTGGTGCCGCTAACAGCCTTTCTTTTTCCGGATTGTAACACTCCTCCCATTGCCTCATGAATAGGCCTGCGTTGTTAAAAAAAATGGCCCTTCCTCAAATATCCTTTCCTTATCCTCCAGATTTGTGAATATTACTGTGAAAAAACCTTTTGCTCCTAGTTTAAGATCTATATGACCTTTGGGTTTCCACTTTTGTTCTATCCATTTCATCAACTCTTTCTCAGACGGCCATGTTCCTACAAACTTGCATATAAGTGCATGATCTTTCATATATCCTCTGTACTCTTCCAATTTATTATTTGGGATTACGAACTTGGGTTTTTTGGTGGCCCTTGGTAAACATTTGTTCATTGTCCTCGCCTACCAAACTTCTCCCATCACCGGCGATATCTTGCCGCAATTTTCAGGTCCACCGTTTGCTTTGATTCAGCTTGATTCCCCTGCTGTGATCTCCTTGTAGGAGGGGATCTCCCCCCCCCCCCGCGCTTACTTCCATCATTTCCTCGCAGTCTAGCTTGGTCTCAGTAACTGCTTCTCTTAAACTATTTAATGCTGATCTGTTATGTGGTTCCGCAGGTGGCCACGGGGTCCCTTGCTCCTGGCCAGGAGCCGGTCCGCCTAGGAGCTCCTGTTCCTAAACCCTAACCCTAGTTCTCCATCGCTCTTCTCAGCTCCTCGCTCCAGTTCCGATCCTCCCAGTGCTTCATAGGCATGTTGCTCCCCCTATCATGGTACACTTTTATCTAGCAATGTGGTCCATGATAATGTGTTTGCATTTCTTCATAATATGTTATAAAACTATGTTATTTAATAGAAACATTGAAATAATTTCTTTATATTTAATAGAAAAATGTTTTTTTTGTTATTACTATATTTTTATTTAATTATACATGCCAAGTAAATAAAAAATGAATTCATATCATGTAATACAATTAATATTTTTATATGCCATTTTTTCAACTCCATTAAGTAGTAAAAGACATATCTCTCTTTAATATTAAAAAGTAAATTATTATATTATTTTTTTAATTACTTTATCTATATATAAAGTGGATGTAAAATTATATGTAAATTGAAGTATTTTATTCATGGGAGACATTGATTTTTTATGTTTATTTTTTTTAATTTGTTATTTTAAGTATTATTTCATTATTTTTTAAAGTAATATTATGTGGCAAAATCTCCCTCATACTGAGTTGGAAAGCACCTCTAGGTATGACATTGAAATATTTTATTATGATTCACAATCTATACATTAAAACGTTAATACATGCTCCAATCATATTTATATGTAGAAAATATATATCAATAGGATTGTCCCTCTATATAATTATTTTTATTATTAATATTTAAAATGTTACATGTCAAAATATTTTGAAACGATGAGGGTTTCTTGGAGCTCTGCAACCCTAACGGTCACGCGGCCATGAGGTAAGCGGCACGGAAAACCTCGAAAACAAGCAGACAAGAGGCACAGAAAACAAGCGGACAAGAGGCACAGATATGACAGAGGAAGTCAGGAGGGGAGAGATCCCCACCTATAGAGATGCAGCGGAAGGAGAGGGAACAAGCAACAACAAACCAGAGGAAGAGATAAGGACACCAAGACCAGTCCTCAGAGCAAGATGGCAGGCAGGAAGCAAAGGAAAATGCTTACCGTGTGCAACAGAAAAACTGAGATTTGTTATTCCTATGATCAAACTCAATCGCTATAGAAGTTACATGAAGGACCATGCATTAATATGCAAGTTCATCAGTGTCTGGCCATCAAAGAAAGACCTAACAAGATGGATACAACAGAAATGGCAACCCCAAGGCCACATAGAGTTGAAGCTAGGTGTACGTGGCTTCTTTACGATAATCTTCTCAAACCTGCAAGATAAAGAAAGAGTGTTTGAAAATGGTCCATATTTTCATATTAATGCAGGTTTATTTATGAGATACTAGGAGGAATGTTATAACCCTGATACAGAAAAATTCCTAGCAGCGCCAGTGTGGGTAAGACTGTTTGGATTACCCATGGATTTTTGGGATCCAGAGATCCTGGAAGGAATAGGGAATACTATAGGCAGCTTTATCAAAATAGTTGAATCAACCAAGAAAGGAAGATATACACCCTATGCAAGAATCTGCGTATATATGAACATAGAAAACCCTATCCTAGGGGCAGTAGAACTAGAATACCATGAAGAGGTGTGGAAGCAGGCACTAGACTACGAACACATCCCTTTCAGATACATAAAATGCCACGAATATGGGCACCTTTACAAGGAATGCCCCGTTAATGCCGAAGAGGAATGAAGAGGATCCTTTCAGGGAGATTCAGACTGATAGGCCACAGAGACTGGTTCTTAGTCTCAGCGGTTTACGGACCCCATATAACAGTGGAAAGAGAGAACTTCCTCACACATATGCAACGGTTGGGAAACATGCACACAGAAAAATTGTGGTTGATAGCAGACGATTTTAATATGATTACTTCAAACGAGGAAAAGAAGGGGGGGACTGCAACGGGAGGACGCAGACATGGAAAGATTTAGGGAAACATAGTTAGCTCTAAAAATGATTGATATAAATGCCAATAATGGAAAATACACTTGGAATAACAGAAGAGGAGGTAGCAGGCAGATAGCTTCTAGGTTGGATAGGTTCCTAGCAACAGAACACTTTCTTGGGAAAGACATATTTTATGAAGCGACAATCCTACCATGCCAAGGATTAGACCACTGGCCCATAAAACTAGAAATAGCCATGAAAAATCAAAACAAGAACAGACCTTTTAGGTTTGAAGCCTTTTGGCTGCGAGAACCGACCTTCATAGAAAAAATGGAGAACTGGTGGCAGAGCAGTGAGGCTGAAATAAAAGGAAGGAATAAGATGCACACACTCCAATTAAGATCAAAGGAGCTAAAATGTAAAATTAAGAAATGGAATAGAGAAGAATTTGGCAATATTCAAAAAGACCAAGAAAAGCTTTAGACAGACATGAAAACGATATAACAGAAAATAATAGAAGAAGGGAGAATAGAGGAACTAGTGCAAGAAGAAGGAGGGGTTTTAACAGACTGGAGGAAAGAAGAAAATAGGAGGAAATTCTTTGGAGACAAAAGTCAAGAGTACAATGGTTGAAAGAGGGGGAAAGAATACAAAATTCTTCCACAGAGCCATGCAGCAGCATAGGCAGCAGAATAGAATTTTTTTCCCTAAGAGATAACCAAGGCAACAAGTTAACTCAAAAAGAGGAAATGGAAAGACTATTGATACAGCACTTCCAAGGCATCCTGACAGAGACGCAAAGCAATAGAGAAGAGGAGATAGAAAAAATAAGCCAATACATTCCTAAAAAGGTGAATCGAGAGCAAAACATGGCACTCCTAAGGGTAATTACTGAAAAAGAGGTAGAGGAGACAGTGAAGACAATGGCAAAGAACAAAGCCCCAAGACCGGATGGATACACAGCAGAATTCTTTCGAGCAACCTGGAGTTTTATGAAGCAAGACATTGTAAATGCAGTGGAAGAATCAAGATGCACGAAAATAATGCACCCAGCATGGAACGCAACCTTCCTAGCACTAATACCGAAGCTAGAAAAGGCTAATGAACCTCAAGGTTTTAGACCAATAGCATTATGTAATGTAATATATAAAATCCTAGCCACCATAATGGTGAAAATATTAAAATCAATACTTCTAGGATTGATCGCAGAAGAATAAAGAGGGTTCGTGAAAGGGAGACAGATAATGGATGGAATCATAGTTGCACAAGAAGCGATTCATTCATTGAATAATTCGCGACACAAAGAAATGATGATCAAACTCGACTTAGCAAAATCTTATGACAAGATAAGCTGGGAATACCTCCAGAGATCCTAAAAGATTATGGGTTTGATGATGGATGGATAGAATGGATAATGTCTATGATCTCCACTCCAAGCATGTCCATACTGTTAAATGGAACACCTACAGAAACCTTCAAGCCATCCCATGGGCTTAGACAGGGGTACCCACTATCACCATTCATGTTCATAATAGCAGCGGATGGTTTGGGCAGATTAATAAAAGCAATAATAAACAGTAGGAAACTAGAAAGCCTTAGATTATGGGGAGAAGAACTAACCATTCCACATCAACAATTTGTAGATGATGTAATGATGTATAGTCAAGCCAATCTTAAGGAAGTGAAGAAACTACTAGAAATCCTTGAAGAGTTTACAAAATCATCAGGAATAGAGATAAATAAGGATAAAACAGAAATCTTCTTTTTCAATACCCCAATGATTTCACAATCATTCCTAGCCAGAAAAATGGGGTTCCGAAAAGGGAAGTTCCCCACCAAATATCTGGGAATGCAGCTGAGCGACAAGCAAAATAGAATAGCGAACTGGGGAGGCCTAATAGGGAGAATTCAAAAAATAATGGATAACTGGATGTTCAAAACGCTGAACATACCGAGTCGCCTCATTCTCCTTAAGTCGGTCCTCCAAGCTATGCAAATATACCAAATGGCCAGTCAAGCTATCCCAAAAACTATATGCCAAAAAATGGTGGAAATTTTCAAAAAAATTATATGGCAAGGAACAAGAAAAACTAAAAAGTGGGCGTTGATCTCATGGAAATGGCTAAGAAAATATTTAACAGAAGGAGGATTAGGGTTGCGTGATCCATATATATTAAACCAAGTAATGGGTGCAAAACTATGGTGGAGGTGGATTCAAGGAGGAGAAGATCTATGGAAAGTGTTGTGGGAAAAGAAATATGAGATGGCAAGGTCCCCTGAAGGAAAACTACGAAGCCAATCAGAAAAGAAAGGCTCAGCAATTTGGAACCTAGCAAGGTCAAATAGGGACCTGATAAGAGAACATATTTTTTGGGAAATTAGGGAGGGTGACAAAGCAAACTTTTGGAGGGAGGCATGGCAACAGAGAGAAACCCTCAACTAGCAACCTCAACTCCAAGATATTCAACAGTTCACCACCCAAATGGAGGTAGACGCGGCCTGGAACTATTGGCTGCCTAAAAAGGACGGTTATTATAGAAAATGGAAAATGAAAAACGACAGGCAAGAAGCACCAGAAATAGAACAATGGGTAAATTACAAAAAGGAAATGGAGACAAGGAAAATTGCAGTCAAAGATGATTCAGACATAATAAGGTGGGGAAAACGCATCAAAGGAAAGTTTACTATAATAGAAGGATATTACATAAAGGCTAGAAGAACAAGCAACCCAGACATAAAAAAATGGGATAGAATTTGGAAAATGAAAACTTGGCCAAAGGTGGCGTTATTTACCTAGATACTGTCCCACGAGTGAGCCTTAACCTCCGACCAGTTGAGAAGGAAGGGGATGCATGGACCATCACGCTACGCACTATGCCAGGAATGAGAAGAAATAATGGAGCACTTGACAAACTCCTGTAGCGTCAGCAATACCCTATGGCAAAACCACCATCAGCTCTTCGATATTAGTGACAGAGAAACAGGCAACATAACTACAACAATAGAGAAATGGAGGAGCAAACCGTACTGTAATATAATCTTGAACCGAGCATGGAATCTCTCCATAGGTTTCCTCCTGTGGAACATATCGAAGGCAAGAAACTGGTTGATATTTAGGGAAGACGAAAAAGCTAAGAAGGAAATATGGAGTCAAACTATACAGAATATAAGAGAAACCATAATCCTTGAGAAGTGGAACAACGAAGACTAGAAGACAGACCCAACATAGACTAGCATTCTGAACTGCTTGCAAATCAAAGTAAGCACCACATGCACGGAAGGAAGAGAACATAGGACAAGTAAAGCAAGGGAAGAAGACTGCTATAGGAACCCGCCACAGGGATTCACAAAGCTGAACTTCGATGGCATGGCAAAAGGAAATCCAGGGGAGGCGGACATAGGAGGGATATTCAGAGATGATGGAGGGAGAACCTGCTAGGTCTATGCGATGGACTGTGGAAATGCCTTAAATAATGAGGCAGAATTCCACGCGTTGAACAAGGGGATAGAAATAGCTATCAGGGAAGGGTATCAAAACCTCTAGATAGAAGGAGACTCGATGCTTGTGATAGAAACAATCAAACAACTACAGCAAGGAGTTCCAACAAAGAAGCTGAGTCAAAGTTGCCGGACGGCATGGATAATAACATAAATAAGCCACCAATTGAGGAAGATAACCTACACCATACTTTCCCATGTGAGACGCAAAGGAAATGCTCCTGCATATTACCTTGCGAATTGGGGATGTCAAAAAGGAGAGTAGCAATTAGACGTGAGCGCGGAAGAGCTCCACCAAAAAGAGGATATGGAACAATTGTTCCAATGATAGAACAAGACAAGCTCCAGAGTGAGCATCTAGAGAATTCGCCCGGACATGACGGGAGTGGAGAAGGGCAAGAACAAATGCAAGAGGAACAGTACAGGATAGAAGCGGAACAGCATAGGACAAATGCGAGATCGGAGCTCAGTAGGATGACGGAGGGGGGCAGAGGAAGGAAAACCCCCGAGAGTACGGGGGCAGAGATGGAAAGGAATGGAAGCGGAGAGGGAAGGACAGCAAACCTAAGGACGGGTAGTGAATTAATGCCAAGTGGCAGGGCGAAGTCAGTGACCCGATGGCAAGAGCAGCTGGAAGAGGAAGGACATAAATTAAGGACGGCGGACAGGACAAGAGGGAAGCATCGCAACACGAGGGAAGGGAGGCGTGCCAAGGCGAAAATAGGACAACTGGTGGTAAAATCACGAGGAGGCAATGGAAAAGGGATAAAGACTAAGGAAAAGGGGAAAGAGGCATTTTGCATGCAGACGAGAAAGAAGAAAGGTGGTGATAACGAAAGAGCAAGCAGTAAGCGGGAGCAGAAGGAGGAAGTAAGGCGCAACATGGTAAAATGGTATGTGACATCTCTTGTCCCAATATACGAAAGAATAATCGGTCTAAAACATAGGTTAGGAATGCAGAATGGTATGCAGACCTGGTTTGATCATCTCAATTGTCATAGAAATGTTAGAGGTCTGAAAGGAAATTATCATGAAGAGTTCCTGGATGCCAGGGACAGAGAGAAAATTAAGAGAAAGGGTGAGAAGTATGAGAGCAATGGCGTGCATGACCCAATTTCACCCAACCCCCACCTTAGAATAGAGGCTCTGGTAAACCATAGTCCAGGGAAAGGAAGAATGTCTGCTGCGTTGAACGACAGCAAAGGGGATAAGAAACTCCAAAATCCCTATGGGATGGAGTTGCACCCTAAGGAGAGGGGAGAAACCTTAGCTAGCCAAAACCTGGCTAGCCACGCTGAAAAAACCCAAGCCAAGGGGAGGTCTCAGCAACCCAATTTGTACAAGGAGTGAACCCTCGAGGGAGAAAAGGCAAACGAACTAGAAGTGGGTTCTTTGCATGAATTGGGCTAAGCAAAGTAAACAAGGGTACCCCAAGACCAAAAAACTATTACGACCGCAATCATTCAAAGTAGGGAAGGAAGCTAGAGGACAGAAACTTAGAGGGTGGGAAACCGAAGGATGGGAAACAAGAGTGGGGGGGGGGAGAAAATCCATGGATAATAATGTAAACTTAAATGACATGACTGACATTTGTGTTCATTCTGTGATAGGTCTCGCTTCAGCACGGGGTAAGACTATGAATCAGAACAAAAAGCAACAGGAAAAGAGAGCTAAAGGCCAAGAGGAAAGAAGAATGGACCCCAAGAGAAGTAAGAGGACGATCAAGAAAGATGAAGGCAACAGCAATAAGGGAAAGAAAAGGGGCAAGAAGCCCGACGGAGAGCAAATGAAGAAGATTATAGACTCGTACATGGAAGGAAACCCGAAGGAGGTCCGAGATCAAATTTGGAGCTGGGAACGAGATTTAAGAAACAACCTCAGGGGCAGAGACTTACCCATGGAAGAATGGGAAGGAATGTTGCAAGACCCGGGGATAACAAATGGTAGGCAATCACTGTTTAAAATGACCCTGCAGCAATACTGGATCATGAAACACATCATAGCCCAGGCTATGATTCTTCACCATGAACACATGGAAGGAGAAGTTCTAGACAAACAGGAAAGCAACAAGGAGAAAGACCAGTCCAGGCGGAAATTCTCAAAGACATTGCGACTATACAAATCCAGACCTACAGGAACAATCTAGCACTGAGTAGGATCGAGCAAACCCTGATAGAGATCAAATGGAAACTGACACAGGGACACGAGCTTCCAGGCCCTGGGTAAATGCTTCAGGCCCTTGTGCAAAGGCTTCAGTTCAGATAGCATCCTCTGATGAGGATTAGTGTAGAGTCTGATATTTTGTCTTTGAACTCCGTTTTAGATGCAGGAAATAAGCATTTATGTTCGGATCTAAAAACAATAGTAGAGACAATCATTCTAGAAGTGGATGGATTCTCATGAACTTATTCAAATTTTGGAATGGTTTTAACGCTAACCGGTGCTCACCTGGTTTCCTTCGGGCAGGTGACTAACCGGAGGATATGGATGTAAAAAAAAATTTGAAAAAGTAAATACAAAGAGCTCTACAATGTTTACAAAAAAAAATGTTACATGTCAGCGCCATATTAAAAAATGAATGAATTACAAATCTCCCATAATAATCTATTAATGGAATAAGAATTATCTCTTTATATATATATAATATATATATATAGATATATTATATATATATATATATAATATATATATATAATATATATATATCATAATATAATATATATATATATATCATTATATATATATATATAAATATCTGTTGTGGTGTGTGTGTTATTAATAATTTTCAATGGGTCATATATCATATATTAAGAAAAACAATAAATTAATCCGGGTATTAAAGGAATTTCAACTCAAAATAGCACTAAGAAAAGTAAGATTAATAAATATACATGTAACAATTTTTAATATTTTTTTATTATTTACTTTTATCAAAATTACTCAAATAAATGTCACAATTAAATATAGATATATAACAAGTTTAATACATTTTAAAATTAAAAAGTAAATTTAGAATTTTTAAAATTGCCAAATAAACAATCACTTTTAAATAAAAATATCGTCTTATATTTTTATATCCAAAAAAAATTTAACACAAATTTAGATAAAATTTAAATTTAAAAAGTAAATTTAAGCTTTAAAGATTTTATAATTAAAATGGTATTTATTTAACACCGCCATGTTATGTTCATTAAAAACATACTCAATCCCATGAATTAAACCCGTTCATTACAAATATTCTCCATATTCTAATTTTTATAGATTAGGATATTAATTTTATTTTTAATATTTAATATAATTTTGAGTCACTTGGGCACCATACATGTTTAAAGTAGGTAAATTATATTATTAAAAAAATCATTAGTGCCTAGTCACACCTGATCTCTTTTAAATTTTAAAGAATTTTGATTGACATATAAGTTATGACATACAAATTCAATGTTAACTTTTTAAAATCAAATTTTCTCTAATTGGCATATCCTTTACAATGAAAAGTGAAAATATAATAAATTTTTAATTTAAATTAATTTGTTTTCCTTTATATAAATTTGTTATTATAAAACTATTTTATTTAATGACTTAAAATTTTTATTTAATGGCTAATAATAATATTTTTTGTTATTAGTATATTTTTATTTTAATTATTACATGCCAATTAAACATAGATTGAACTACATATCATATAATATCAATTACATTATTTTTACAAGGTATTTTATGGCATTTTTCAACTCCATATTAAGTAGTGAAAGAATTACATATAATTTTATTTTATTTTTTAGTTTTAATTGCTCTTCTCTATATAAAGTGGATGTCAACTTAAGGTGGAAATTAAAGTATTTTATTTATGGTCGGTATTGATATTTTTTTGTTATTACTATTTTTTTAATTTGTTATTTTTAGATCAACATCTACCCTATACTGAGCTGTAAAGCGCCTCTTGGGGCAACAATTATATTATTTTTACTTGACATTTGTCAACTCCATATTAAGTAGGGCATTTGTCAACTTCATATTAAGTAGTGAAAGAATTATGTATCTCTTTAATATTAAAAATAATATTTATGTTTTTTGTTTAATTTTAACCCGCATAGATCCAACTCTATATCTATGAAGTGTCAAAAGGGATCAAACCTCTCAAGATGCAAACATTTTTTTGAGTGAAAATATTTTCACCACAAGAGATTTGATTTATCTTGGCTCTTTGTAAATTCAAAGTTAAGATTGATTTATAATGGTTTTGAGCAACACAATAATAAAATGTTTTAACTATAAGAAAAAATTTATTTTCATTTTTTTCTATAACATATACTTAGCTGACATTAAAATATTTTATTTATGGTTCACATTCTCCATGCACATATATATATATATATATAATATATATAATATATATATATATATATATATATTATATAGATATGATATATAGAATATATCACAAACTCCAAATAATATAATTTTTTACTCTTATTTACCAAACTTTTACACTTAATGCATTTAAAAGCTGGAATTTGTGTATTTACTTATTGTTTATTAATATTTGAATTCTTTCTAAACGTTGGATCTAGAACTTAATCATGGAAACACATTGATATTATGCTTAATGTTGTTAGGCCACATTGTATTTAACACAATTAAAATTCTTGGCCTAAGCCAAAGCCTAATGATGCAGGAGCATCAAGCCCATTTTCATTTGTAAATATGTGAAAAAGGGGGGTGTGATAGTTTTTAATATTTTAATAAAATAGGAAGTGAAGATTATGTAAATATTCTTTTACCAAATAAAAGGATATGAGAGAATAGTTTAGGAAAAAGAATTGGGATAGAATTTCTATGTTTTTTTCAGTTAAAATTAGGATAAGAATGGAGAAAAAGCTTCAAGCTTTAAATCGTTATGTAAAAGAAAAAGGAAAAAGCCTGCTTTGTAAAGATAAGGCCTGAGAAGACCTATCCCTATTGTATGTATAAAAATAAGTGGCAGCAAAGCTCTCATTAGAGAGAGGGGAGCTTGCCAGAAGTATTATTATAAAATTCCTCTCGGTGTTCTCTGAAAACTCGATGAGATTTTGTTAATATGGATACATGCCTTTAATAGTAATTGGACTATGTATCAAAATGAGTTGAATCGCTTTCTTATGCACGACTTGATGCTTTATTGTGTGTGCTAGAATAATTCAGATTGTTTTTCTTCCCATCATTACGCTGTGGCTCTTCGATTTTATGGTTACATGACAGAGTAAAACTCTGTTCACGTAGATTAAATTCAATAATTTAATTTCATGGCATGTTAAAAGGCGGAATAGTGGCAATATTAATTAAAGTAAAGTCGATGTAATGACTTTAGAATTTTCCACAGATTTAAATGGGCAACTTAACGACTACGCAATTTTAAAATCTCATTTGCTTACAGTAAAGAAATATTCCGCTGCGTAGAATAATTATAATAACTCACTGTGTTTGTGCTACTTTAAAGACTGAATTCCAATACACGAGCGCCATTTGAATCGTTGTCCAGGAGTGAGGGCACCGTTTGAAGACTTGGTATCAATTTCATACTGCGTGGTTTGTATTTTATTGTTGATGGCGGGTTTGGACTATAGCCACTGTAAAGAAACCTCCACAGGCTACTCAAGAGCGACATGAAAACTTGTTGCTGAGGCAAGAAATCGATCAGCTTCGATCAGAGAATGTATCCATAAGTGTGTTACTAAGTCTGTGGAATACGCTGGAGTCGAAGGAGCGCAGCGTTGTTTGTTTTCTTTATTGGTTCCTACCTGTGCACGCAGAGGGAGAGTGTAATTTTATTGTGGCGACGGGTTCCAGAGCAGAACAGAGATAAAAGTGTATTCTCCAGCGATTAAAAGCTTAATGGACAGCGTATTCTCCAATTATCGAGTCCAAGGCGGATTCTCCAGCGCATGGCACGAAGGCAGTGTTAAAGTGTAGAAAGGGCGGTGTGTTCCTTCCTTATATGTTGTTAATTACATAACTGTGTGCGTGCAGCTTTGAATCACCATGTTAATTAGCTAGCAGAAACTGGAAGATTTGTTGAAGATTTATTTAATAAAGGAAGCTGGCGTGAAACCTTACCGTGTGTTGGATAATGAACCTTGGAAATCCGAAGGTATACAAAAGTGCATGTGTAGATTTCCATATAGGGTTTTCCACACTGAATATCAGAAGGCATTGTGCTATGGAAGGGAGTCGAAACACTATAGGTCGGGGAGCGCAATAATAGTCAAGACCATAGAAAGCCTCCAACAGAGAAATTGGATATTTATTGGGAGAATATGTTGAGATGCATTTTTATATGCACAGTATTGGGAGATCTTGGGTTTTGCAGGCCTGCCCTGCATCAGGTGGTATCAGAGCCTGGCTGTGTTTTCGTTGAAGAATGTCTGTTTTGTTTTTAATGAATGCAAGAAGAACTGAAGTGTATTTTTGAATGTATGATGAATGATTGGAAGGAAGATCAGATTTCTAAATCTGATATGCAAACTACACAAGTGAACAGGATTGCAAAAGTGGAAAGAAGACAAGATCATGCAAGATCTTAAGAGGTGAGATTATATTTCTGATTTGAAATTTGTAAATGAAGTTTATGGTTGCAGAGAAAATAGTGGCAGTGAACCTGGCATTCAGCTGAACGCTGGATAAGGAGGACAAGTGCAGTGTCCTGAAGAAGAAGGTGAGTTGAAGAGATAGCCTAGAGAGAGTAGAGGAGTGCTCAAGAGGTTCCAGAGGCAGTGAACCAGTACTTACCAAAAGACTGATGAGGAGAACCTTGGTGAGGTAAGTGGCAGCAAGAGAGATTGTTGTTGCAGAGGCTAGTACAACTCATGGTGAGTGAGAAACTCATGAGGAAGCAGTCTGCCAGAGGCAGAAGAAGTTTTTCTAGAGGAAGAAGAGGTTCAGAGAAATGCCACAGAGATGAGATGACTGCAGAGGTTCGAGAAAGAGAGATTGCAGAAATAAAGGTACAGTTGCAGGTACTAGAAGAATGGCTGCAAGAGCAGGAAAAGTAGAAAGGAAAATGGCTCTTTCCACTTAAGGGAAAGAGAGTGATTTGGTGACAATTGCAGAAGAGGTTGAGACAAATTATGATTGCCTTGTTGAAAAAGGGACTTAGAGTTCTTGTGCCAGAGATGAAATTTGAAGATTCCACATGCAGATATGATCAAAGGGAAGTGTTGAAGAAAGCAGCCAAGACTAAAAAGTCTTGCAGTTTTAAAACTGATGAGTTGTGTGTGTTTGCAGGTGCAGAGGAGGTTTCCATTGATGAAACAGAGGAGGAGATCATTGATGATTTCTTGAGTTATTGGATAGATCCAGATCAGCTGGATAATTGAACTCTTGTGTTTGTATAGCTGACAATTGTGATGTGATTACAGGTGTTGAGGAGGATGTGCCATCTTGTGAAACTGTTATAGCACAAGAGGAAGTTCTTGTGGATGTTGAGGAAGAGAATCAGTCTGAAGCACAGATAAGGGAAGTAACAGTTGATACTGTTGAACATTTTGTGCAAACTGAAAGTTTATGTATGAATACAGGTGATGATGATATGCTTCAGCGATGCTACAGAGAAATTGCATTATTAGAATATTTGTTGGAGAACCCACAGTATGACAGGGAGATTGCAAAAGAAAGAGTTCAGTGCAGTGAACAAGAGGGAAAAGACGTCATGGAAGCAGATGATATGAGAGAAAGACTGATTGACAATTCTTCAGAGGATTCTTTGAAAAGTTTGGATCAACATACTGATGTGCTGATAGTGAAGGAGGATTCAGAACAGTGTATTGAAATGCTGGCAAAGGAGTACAAGGCACTGAAGCCTTATATTTTTTATTCTAACACTTGTTTTGTGAGTACATGGTTTATTGAAGATGCTGGAGGAAATATGTTAGACAGAGAAATTGAAGTGATGAGGCGGATGATGGTAAAAGAATCCCGGAAGAGACCAGCAGCAGTGAAACAAAAGAGAAGCAGCAAAAGGAAGACAGCAGAAGATTGCGAGAGCACAGCCAGTAGAGCGATGCAACATAAAGTGTGGAAACCTGGAGGAAGACAGCGAACAATAGCACATGATGACTTGCAGAACAAAGTGTGGGATCCAGGCATACACAGATCCGAACACATGATCAGGGGATCATGATTAATTTTAAGGTTGGGTGTATGATGTAGGAGCATTAAGCCCATTTTCATTTGTAAATATGTGAAAAAGGGGGGTGTGATAGTATTTAATATTTTAATAAAATAGGAAGTGAAGATTATGTAAATATTCTTTTACTAAATAAAAGGATATGAGAGAATAGTTTAGGAAAAAGAATTGGGATAGAATTTCTATGTTTTTTCAGTTAAAATTAGGATTAGAATGGAGAAAAAGCTTCAAGCTTTAAATCGTTATGTAAAAGAAAAAGGAAAAAGCCTGCTTTGTAAAGATAAGGCCTGAGAAGACCTATCCCTATTGTATGTATAAATATAAGTGGCAGCAAAGCTCTCATTAGAGAGAGGGGAGCTTGCCAAAAGTATTATTATAAAATTCCTCTCGGTGTTCTCTGAAAACTCGATGAGATTTTGTTAATATGGATACATGCCTTTAATAGTAATTGGACTGTGTATCAAAATGAGTTGAATCACTTTCTTATGCACGGCTTGATGCTTTATTGTGTGTGCTAGAATAATTCAGATTGTTTTTCTTCCCATCATTATGCTGCGGCTCTTCGATTTTATGGTTACATGACAGAGTAAAACTCTGTTCACGTAGATTAAATTCAATAATTTAATTTCATGGCGTGTTGAAAAGTCGGAATAGTGGCAACATTAATTAAAGTAAAGTCGATGTAATGACTTTAGAATTTTCCACAGATTTAAATGGGCAACTTAACGACTACGCAATTTTAAAATCTCATTTGCTTACAGTAAAGAAATATTCCGCTGCGTAGAATAATTATAATAACTCACTGTGTTTGTGCTACTTTAAAGAATGAATTCCAATACGCGAGCGCCATTTGAATCGTTGTCCAGGAGTGAGGGCGCCGTTTGAAGACTATAGCTACTGTAAAGAAACCTCCACAGGCTACTCAAGAGCGACATGAAAACTTGTTGCTGAGGCAAGAAATCGATCAGCTTCGATCAGAGAATGTATCCATAAGTGTGTTACTAAGTGTGTGGAATACGCTGGAGTCAAAGGAGCGCAGCGTTGTTTGTTTTCTTTATTGGTTCCTACCTGTGCGCGCAGAGGGAGAGTGTAATTTTATTGTGGCGACAGGTTCCAGAGCAGAACAGAGATAAAAGTGTATTCTCCAGCGATTAAAAGCTGAATGGACAGCGTATTCTCCAATTATCGAGTCCAAGGCGGATTCTCCAGCACGTGGCACGAAGGCAGTGTTAAAGTGTAGAAAGGGCGGTACGTTCCTTCCTTATATGCTGTTAATTACATAACTGTGTGCGTGCAGCTTTGAATCACCATGTTAATTAGCTAGCAGAAACTGGAAGATTTGTTGAAGATTTATTTAATAAAGGAAGCTGGCGTGAAACCTTACCGCATGTTGGATAATGAACCTTGGAAATCCGAAGGTATACAAAAGTGCATGTGTAGATTTCCATATAGGGTTTTCCACACTGAATATCAAAAGGCATTGTGCTATGGAAGGGAGTCGAAACACTATAGGTCGGGGAGCGCAATAATAGTCAAGACCATAGAAAGCCTCCAACAGAGAAATTGGATATTTATTGGGAGAATATGTTGAGATGAATTTTTATATGCACAGTATTGGGAGATCCTGGGTTTTGCAGGCCTGCCCTGCATCACCTAACCAAGTATCCTTGATGGTTTAGGTGTAAGTTATAATGTTTTCAATGATTGATTATCCCACCGCGTAGTGTCACTTATAAGCTTCTCGACACTCCAAATTTCACGCATGAGAGGGTCCTTATGTTTGATGTTATTGTTGCTAAGTGGCATTGTTTCCACTGTCTATATTTAGGGTTATGATCATATGATTCTTGTTGCTTGTTGGGCAGTTAGGGTAATTAACTCCATTTCTCGCACCACATTGTTGCCTCATTTGCTACCTGGATGGGTTTGGTGAGGGCTCTACTACCCTGTTGCAAACCCTAAGCGATATTTTTTCAAAATTATCCTTGCAACTATTACTTTCCTACTCTGGTGAGTATTTTTTTTTATGGTGAATCGTTATCAGCTTCCAGCTTTGTTTTAACTCACTACAAGATACTTATAGTTTTTGTTTTCTCCCTTTGTTGAGCTCTTTGTTCACAAGTATAATACAATAGTTTTAAAGATTATTTGGATTTCAGTCGTCAGGTTCAAACCCTTTTCGTCCAACATGCCAGGTAATTTTAGTCAGTCTCCTTTTTTTCTTGAGGATTCCTTTTAGAGTCACTACAATTATTGTCTTGTTGCTAATATTCTCAACCTTGTCTAGGGCAAATTCTACCCACAAGCACGAGGGCATCACTGGGGGAGAAATACCATACCATGTGCATTCATTTTGGGGGATATATATTGAGGGAAAAATGACATAATATCTTGAGCATATAATAGTGGGTAAAGGATTTTGATATTGGCATGTATAAAAAATGGATACCTACAATATCTAGTGAAAGTCGGGGTTTCTTAAATTGGGAAGATGTATTGGGTTCATATTGGTAGGGGATTCAAAAATGTTATTTTTAGAGGTATTTTAATATATAGTCAAATTAAGGGTATTGTTTAGTATGTCATGAACACAAGTGATATGTCAAAGATTCATTGAGTAAAAAATGTGTGCCCACAAGTAAAGAAAAATCCCAAGGTATTTATTCTTCTTTACAATTTTCTTTTCTTATTACGGTTTTGCATTCAATGAATTTGTGCCATTTTTAACTTCAGTCCTGCTCTTGTTGGTTGCAGGTGAGAACTTGGTTACTCTTCCAAAGAAATGAAGCTTACACTTTCGGGTTGGGGTTTTGCTTCCCTAAACAAGTTCTTATTCTTGGCTCTTCCTTTACAGGTTCTCTGTCGGTTTCCTCCATGGCCCAACTATAGGGTTTGTTTGAAAGGGTCGCATGGTATTAAGCCGTATGGATTTTATTAATGGCTTAGTTTAGGTTTCTCGTTCTGTAAATTTTGTTTCCTTCAAATTTCCTTGCTCGCAACTTTATCCCGAGTTTAAAACAATTGTACAATTTTTATTTTTTTTCCTAAGAAATAGGGGTTTCACCATAATTTAAGTACTATACAGATATATTGTTTGTGCAATTTCTCTTTTTAAGAGTCTCCAAAATTGATACCATGTTCTTAGGGTTTATTACCTTGTTAGGGTTATTCATATATTTATGTTGTAAACACTTATGGCTTATGACTGTCTGCAAATGTTTATAAGATTATGAACATATTTTTCCTTCACGATCCGCTGTTAATTTTTTTTTCTTTTCTCTTTTACAATAGGGGTTAAATCTTGTTTTGTTCCTTTCTAATTGATATTAAAGTTCAATGTTAGAATAAGCATAGTTATAATGCTAGAATGAATCCTTCTGCAACTGGTTATCATGCAAATTAATCCCTTTTATAGGGTTCATACATGGAATACAAATGGTTGATTATTTTATATTGGTGTGCATTGAAATTTGAATGGACTACATAGGCCTGTGGTAGAATTTAAATTGACAAGTCGATTTAAAAATTGTTCCAGGTCATTGGTTCTCATCGGCTGGGCTAGGGATTAAACTAATCCACATGCATTTTGGTTTTAAGGATTATTTATTCACCACTTGCTCTTATCAGTCTATTTGTACAATGAACTTTATAGTAGGTTTTCGATGTTGATCATTCACATATGGTATTGGAAATGCGGTGAGATTTCCCTTAACTAATTGCGCTTATAGGATATTATGTTCGAGTTTTTTTTATGTTTTAATAAAAATGCATTTTATAGTTACTACTGCTATTTACTCACAATTTTATTTTTGAAGCAAAAGTTTACACTTCCTAGTTGCAATTATGTTCATACATTATTATTGTGTTTATTTTTTTACAACTTTGTTCGGTACCCAGTATCATTATTATTAGTCCAGGACCTGGTTCTTTCGGGACTTGCCTATACCCACTAGATGTAGTTACATGTACAATACAGAACAAGGATTGTTTTGGATGACAACATGTTGATTCTCCCCTAAGACTAACCTTAGTTCCCCACAATTATATATTCAAACTATTTCTAGAAAAATAATCATTCTTTTTGCCAATTACTACTAATTCCATTATTATATAGGAACTTATAGTAACTCTCAACATACACATAGTCCTAGTCTTAATATTTTTTACAAAAACATCTTACAACTTTAGTACAGGAACAATACCATTCCCAAACATTTTTTATCTGCATATTACAACTACCAAATTGCATTCATCTCATCATTTTTAGTGGTAAAACAAGTTATGGAATTTATGAATACTTACCTATTAGTTAAAACAACCAGGGAATTTATAGAGGAGAAATACTACTCCTCCTAACCAATAAGAGTGGTAACCACTACCAATTCTCCCCCTGAGATTTTTCACTTCTAGAATAGTAGATTGACAGTGATCAAGTAGGGTCTTTCCACAGGCATCAAGACTCTACAAGTCCAGCCTAGGAACTCACAGTCTTACAAGTTTCTCTTAGGGTTTCAACTGGCCAACAACTAGCCCAAGAACACCCTAACTAGAAACATCTTGCCTTACCTTAACAATGTCCTATTCAAGGTACATGTTTTCTCTTATTCCTCCTTAGGTGCCTCAAGTCTTCTCTCATACCCTCCTTCGCTTATTTTCCCATGGAGATGTTTATCTATAGGGAAGGGAAGTAATTGTCTTATAAATGTATGGTAAGTGAAAAAAATTATTTAGGGTCTTCTCCTATAAATTCCATCGCTTCCTTAACCATATTTTAAATTAAACTTAAAAACAACTTTAAACATTTTAAGTTTTCCAATAGGCTTCCACTTAGCCCATAGTTTATCAACTTACTGTAGTAAAAGAAAATAAAAAAATATTTACAACAACTGAAGGGTATTACATCCACCACCCCCCCCGGGAGCAAAACATCGTCCCTAGTGTTACTCTTTCCCTTGGAATAGGCTAGGATACACTTATCACATAAAGATTTCATCGTCGCAGGTGGCCTCTTTTGGGCTAAAGTTCCTCCACTTCACTTTAACCTAGGTGATAGCTCACCTATGTAACATTATTTCTCTCTGATTAATAAAATGTAGAGGCTCTTCTAACAGTTTTCCATCTGGTTTGACCTTTATTCCATAATCATAAAAATTGTCATTAGTTATATCGATCATCAAACAAAATACACACACACACACACACACATATATATCAAAACTTTTAATGTTAAATTTTACCTGCACATCTTGCCAGTTAATGATACCAGTGTCATTTGGTTGAGTGAATTGATCCCATACTCATGTTATTAATTAAAGATTAGTGCACCATACTGCATGGAGGATTAGACAATTAATGAGCTAAAAATTTCATCTTTTAGTATGTTTTTGTTGAACAAAAACTATGGGAAACATTAAGTCAAGGTGAATCAATGTAGATTTGTATGAGAAGTGGTGTGCATAGGTGAGTTTTGTGTGAAGAGTGAGGGCACAAAAGAGTTGTAAGAGTTAGAAAAGAGAGCAACAACAAAGCTAATGTTGCAGAGAAGAAGGAAGCCAAAAGCATGGATGCAACATAGAGAGGGAGGAGTTGTAAGAGATAGAAAAATAATTCCTTTGTGTTTTATGTAATAGAAGTAAGTCACTATTCTCAATTTTAAAAATGTATGAAAAGTATGAGAGTTAGCTTAAGCAAGTTATGGCTTGTGTTCGTAAGAGGTTGGTGCCTCTTGGAAAGTTTTGGTTTGCTTATTAGAGGGGGGTAGGGGCTCCTGTGAGTGGGTTCTCACAAACAAATTCATGTAACTAAGTATGTTCTTAGATTACATCATATTAACAAATAGATAGATGGTTTTTCCCTTTTGGGTTTCCACATTAAACACCTGTGTCCATGTGTGTATGTTTTTCATCGTAATGGTGTGTGTTCACATTAATGATATACTATGCTTCTTATGTATTTAGTTTTGAATGCTCACATGGGTGAATGCCAAGTTAGCAGAGAAAATAAGAATTGGGATTAAAAATTAAAATTATATTAATTACTGATTCACCCCCCCCCTTTAGTAATTCCTTATTCCAACATAACATTGATCACATCTACCATGGTTTTACTGCAATCCTATCCACTACCATTAACAAGTTCTATATCAAGATGTCTTTTACAAAGAATACATGAACTTCCAGCCCTTGGTACGATAATGATTGTAAAATTTCTAGGAAGGTTATTAGATATGCTCATAACAAAACTATAAATCTTGAAAAAATAAATATGTACAAAGCTCTTATCAAAAGGAATAAAATATCCTATATAAATAGGAGGTAAGAGCATCTTCTCTACCTTTCTAAAGTTGATCCTAGAAAGTTTTGGAGGAAAATTCTTGTTCATGAAATGAAAGAAAATAATTTGATCCCCTTAAAGAACTGGGATATCTATATTAAGCCTTTATGATTCCCTTCACACCATGAGCACCATCTTGAACACTCTTATAGAGGAGGATATATTTTCTTTGGAAGATGTGGAGTTCAAGATTAAGCGAGTTGCTAATGGGAAAGTTAGGGATATTAAGGGCTACCAAGTTGAAATTTTCAAAATGGGAAGGACAATCCTCATCCTTCATATACACAAAATCCTCAATTTGGCAGTGAAACAAGGCTTCTCTAAGCCTTGGATGCAAATCCTTATCATGCATATCTTTAAAAGTGAGGATAAAAGCATTCCCTCTAGCTACAGGACCATTATCATTACCCACATTTTAGCCAAACTATATGGTCTCATCTTGGAAAAGGCGATTAACTTTTGGCTTGAAAGCCATGGTAAAAGAGCTAAAGGGAAAGCTAGATTTAGGAGTCATATCTCAACTATAGACAATATTGTCACTCATAGGATCATTGCAGAGGAATGTTACAATAATAAAATTGATCTCTTCTTTAATTTTGATATATTGAAATAAGATTTTGACATTGTTCCTCGAGATAAGTTATGGAAGAGGCTAGAAAAGATAATGGTTCCTCTCAAGTTGAGGGTTGTCGTGACTAGGTTATATGAGAATGTTATTGCAAATCTTAGGAACACTGAGGGTTGTTCAGAAGAAATTAAATGCAATATCAGAGTTAAGTAAAGGTGCCTCTATCCCATACTATTTTTGGAATTTACGTTGTCAAGCTAGAAGAGTGTTTGGAAGTTGCAAGATGTGATGGCCTCAAACTCATTGGTATGGTCATTACTCTTCACCTTTATGTTAAAGATATCATTCTTTTAGCCAAGATCCATGATGATCTCGACAAGTAGCTTAGAATCCTCCAATATGGGTATGACCATTAATACGAACAAGACTAAATTCATGATAATTAAATCCAAAAATATAAACTATGATAATTTCATTTATGATAATAACTACTTGGAGAAACTTTCTTCATATAAACATCTAGGAATTGACATTCATAATCAGCTCAAATGGAATTATAGCATTGAGAAAAGGATAATTGGGGGCTAGAAAGCTTATTATGGGATTAAAAAAATTGTAAGTTGACAGATATTTGGGTATGAAATGAAAAAAAAAAAAAATCTCTTTAAGACTCTTGTCACCCCTGTTATTTTACATGGATGTGAGGTTCGAGGTTGTAGTATATCTAGAGAATTGTGAAGGATGATTGAGCTAATATAAAAGCAATTTACAACCTACAACCTCAAGATTAAAGGAAATACTCCCTACCTTATCCTCTTGATTGAAGCTATCCTTTCCTAGATTAAATCATGGCTATTATTAGGTATCTCATGTATAACAAGAAGCTATGAAACATGGAAGGAATGAGGTCCCCCAAAATTACTTTTAGCTCTAGTCAAAACTCCCACCTCCAACTCAAGTGAGGTTGGCATAAGGATGCCCAGTCTTGGCTAGACCATTGGGGGGTAAAGGAGAAAATTATCTTGGAGAGTAAGGATAACATTAACAATATTATTGTTTCCAAATTTAATGATAAATTGTAGGATGATAAGGAGTTAAAGGGAAAAAGGAATCTAAGGTATTATAAAGAGGTGATCAACCCCAATCTTGCTAGCCACAATTATCTTTCTGACTTGACCAAGTGCTAAGAAGAAAATGAACATTGCCAAGATAAGAATTAATTCTTGTGAGCTTCGTAGTGAGACTGAGAATTAGTCAATTCCCAAAACACCCTGGGATGAAAGAGTTTATCATGCTTGTGATACTAAGAGGGTTGAAGATGAGAAGCACTTTCTTTTGGATTGCCTAGTTCTTACTCACATTTGTTCTAATTTTCAAAATCTTTGCCACGCCGCCAACCTTCTTGACTTGTTAAGTTAGCAAAACTATGGTGATCTAGTAATACTTCGCTCCCTTCTTTTCGATCATAGGAATAAAATATTAAATAATCTCAATTAATATGTTACTTTCTTAAGGTCTGATAGACCATATTAGTCTTAGTGGACATTAATCATCATAATTTTTTAATCTTTATATCTATATGTGTGTGTTAATTTTTTAGTTATATCATACACACTTAAATGACTTAAATTTATATATTTATAAATACTTATAATAAAAGTGAAATATTTCAATAAATATAAAAGAAAATATATAAAAGAAATATAAGTAAAATACAAAAATATTTTAATTTTGAGGTTTGTAGTAATTTATTATTTTTGAATATATAATGTGTGTTAATTTTATTTATACCATATAACTTAGATAATTATATAAATTTAAATAGTTATAAAAGAAGTGTAATATTTTCAATAAAATATAAAAATTTATACATATAAAAAAAACATATTTATTGAAAATATTTTAATCTTTAAATTTTATTGTTAATAATTTTTTTGAATATATATATATATTATATATGTGTTTTTTAATTTGTTATTTATACCATATACACTTAAATTATATAAATTTATGTATTTATAAACCAGTATAGTAGAACTATACTATTTTATTAAAATATAAAAGACACACACACATATATATAGATCCACTTTAATTTTGGATCTACAAGGGTTGAGAGTGCAAAGAGGGATCAAATCTTTCAAAATAAAAACTCTTTTTTTGAATGCAAAACATAAAGAAAGGTTTGTACGTTAAAATATTTTATTCTTCATGGCTCTTGGTAGATTAGAAGTTAACATAGGTATTGATTTTTGAGTAGCACACTAAATGTTATATATATAATTTACATTCTACATATTAAAATGTTAATATATGCCCCAATTATATTTGGACGTAGAAAATATATATCCATAAGATTCTCTCTTTATATATAATTATATTTGTTATAAATAAATGTTTTTACACACACATATATATGAAATATTACATATCAACTTCATATTAAAAGTGCAAAGATATATAGAAAGAATAGAAGATTTGAGAAGATTATTTTGAAAAATTAAATTACTAAATATAAAAACTCTTATTTCTAATAGAATACATATTTATAAAATATTATTTGAAAAATGATTAAAACTTTATTTTCAAATTTCCAAAGATATCCCTTTTTTGTGTTTTCAAATTTTACTAACTTTAGTGATAATAAAATATCATGTCTATGCCATTTTGACATGATCAACTAGAGTAGAAATAAGTTGTATTTATTATTGTGTATATGCCTTTCCATTAATCTCATTTAAAAACACCATTATGCATGTGTATTGAATATGTGTGTAATAACTAACTTATAGTAATGAATTTCATGGAATGCTTGTCCATTATGATGATGGGCACTAATGGACAAGCATTTAATGATTTACCACTAATGAAAAAAGATTTCATACAACACATTTCACAATTATGCACAAAGGCGAGAATCAAGAACCCCCGACATCAGCCCTCACGTGTGTTTTCTTATCTCATTATTGTTTATCTATGTGTTTCATATTTGGGCTAACAATTTCTTCAAGTCCTCTAATTTCTCTCAATGGTAAGCACTTAAATGCAAGTCAGACACTTGAACCACCTAAACCACATCACTATTACCATCATACTACTTCCAAATTACCTACAACACCACTGGAACATTTTTTAAATTTGTAGAGAGAGAGCATTTTGTAATTTAATAAAATTGTTAATGAAAAACTTTCCAGCCCAAGTGCCACAAACATAGCCCACTAGTGAATGCATGCACATAAGGTCTACTAAACTCTCCAATGCAAGCACCATGAGGCTAGCCCACTACTGACAACCTAGGCATGAGCACAAAGTGTTGATAGACCTTGCCCCAAGTGTGTCACATTCGGCTATCTATCTTTTCTTCGCCACACAATGTCACCACTCCCGAATTTCCACCAAGGCATGAGATCAATCTCTGTTGAGGTCCTATATCACAGCGACTCATTCCATAGCCTACACAATGGGTCCTCCTACAAGATTCCACTAATATATTCGACACTACTTCAAGAATGAGTGATGGGTCCAGCCCTTTATACCTTCGAGCTAATGATAAACTATTGATTGAATTTTATTAACGCGATGGTTGGTTGACTTAAATGAGATTGTACTGTTATTTAATTGAGGCGAGGACATGTGTCCTGGCCTTGGGCCTCATTCCTTCCCGCTCTTACTACCCTCTGAAACCCTGAACTATTCATTCCATTTGCTGTTTCACTGTGCTACTTGTGAGGTCTGAGGTTTCGCGAAATGAGGGTTTGCTCTGTTGGTTTTGTTGGGGTTTCGTTTCACTGTATCTGGGCAACTATGCGAGGGTTTACACTTGCATTTGTTGTTGAAGCCTCCTATCCCGTGCTTGGTTTTGTGGCTCTAGGTATGGAACCCTTGGTATTAGTCTCTGTTTGTCAGTTTCGCTCAACTCTAGTTGTGTTTCCAGTTACAGCTTTGGTTATACATGACTATCCTCTATGCACTTGCTTCACAGGTTGACTATTTATTTGGTTTCTTTTTTAAACAGGTTGCGGTTGTGGAGTGGCTCGGCTTTCACTCTCTCTCAGTGGTCATCCGAAAGGTAAGTCCTCCCTCCATGTTGGTTGTTTCTGCTTCATTTTCCTCTGTTGCTAACAATCTCTGCTCCTTATGGGCAGTGAGAAACTCTATGGCTGTAACCTTAATCTGGGACTTCTCTTTTGGTTCGCACGGGCTCGGCTCTCCCTCGGTGAGTCTCCTATGAACCCTCTCCTCTGCTTTTTGTTTTGTTCCTGTAGTTGTGGTTTTGTTCTTCGATTCTAATGGCCTGCTTGTCAACCAATGCAAGTGATCGACAGGGTTTCATTCGTCTTCCTCACTCTGCGTCTCCTACACCTGAACTGGTAGGGTCGCTCCTTGGTGTTTTCCTGTTTGACTATCTAAGGGTTTTCTATTCATAGGGTCTATGAGTCTGTCGTCGTATTTTGGTTTCGGCTTCTACAGTTTCTCGGCCTTATTCTGCCTATGACCCCACTATACATCTATGGCTCTACTATTATAATTATGTATGTAGAGATGCGGTCCTATGGTGACCTTGAGGTGGTTTTTGGTACTGTAAACTCAGTTTATTTTCTGGTCTCTAAACAGTGAACTGTGGATGCTCTACTTATATATATTATATATATATATATATATAATATATATATATATATATATATTATATATATATATATATATATAATATATACACACGGTAGTCTCATTTATTAAAATTTTGCAAAAGGAAATGGTTATGCGTTTGTTTCTGTACTTGTAGCTTTGTGTTCTTGTGTATTTCTTCGACAATAGCTTGCTCGTTCCTTTCGTAAGATCACCCTGTTTGTGTTGTTGGATTGTTTGGGTACTCTCCTCGCTTCGGTGCTTACTGTTCGCTTGTTTGTCTTCATTATGCTTATGGAAAAGAAAATGAATTAATTGTACTCTCTAGGAAAGATGTTAACACTGTAATATAAATGGATTCAGATGTGTTTGTTCATCAGAATGTTGCTGTGAATTTTCTTCATTCAATTCTATGATGGTCAAAAGATTACAATAGTTGTTTTCTCTTTTCGTTTTGTAGATAATACTGGACCGTTAGCAAACTACCAGTAGTTGCATATGTGGTTACATTAAGTGGTTTCTAAATAATTGTATTTTCTTGTTTTGTAAACTAAAATCAAATTTTAAATAAAACTAAAAAGTAAAAAATAACACGTAAGCAAAACACTAACACTGGCTGAGACATTCGTTCCTAGAACTGTAAATGGAAATGAAAACTAACGAAACTCAAACTGTTAGAAGAGACAAACTACCAGCTGTGACCTCCTTGAGTTGGATGCTCCTGCATCAGGTTTCTGGGGTAGGTGAAAATACATGGCTCTGGTCCATGAGTTCCTCGATAGAATACCCTGCACGTTGTATCTGTCTTGTATCAAGCCACAAACTATCCTCAATAGGGTGGTTCTTCCACTTGATGAGGTACTCTAGGTACTCCTTCCTCTGAGTATGCCTGGCAACCTGTGTATCGAGGATTCCTTCGATTTCAAGTGGTTGAGCTGAAGGTATTTGTCTCATCCACGAACTACTCCTTTCCTGGGTGTCCTACTTTGGCTGCACCGAACTGTCCTCTTCCAGACTGGCAGTGTATGGGAATAAATCTACCACATTAAAGATGGGTGATATTCCTATACCTGGAGGCAATTGCAGTTCATAGGCATTTGCAGAAAGCTTACGCGGAATTTTACAAGGTCCAATTTTTTTTAATTTCAGCTTATTGTATTCGCCCTTAGGGAATCTTTCTTTACGCAGATGCATTAGAAATTGATCCCCTAGATTAAATTGTACCTCCCGTCGTTTCAGATCTGCTTTCTATTTGTACTTTTGACCGTTGTCTTGTAATTTTGTCTTCACCTACTCATGTAGGTCATTAATTGCTCTCGCAAAGTCTTCCTTGTCAGCACTTCTTCTTTATAACTATCCCAAATCTTGTAACCCATGCACTCCTTGGGGATGCATTCCATACAAGATTTGAAAAGAACTACTTCCTATGCTTCGATTTGGTGAATCATTATAAGCAAATTCGGCTTGAGCAAGTACACAATCCCACATTCGTGAATTTTCTCCAACTAGACTCCGCAACAAGTTTCCTAAGCTTCTATTCACTACCTCCGATTTCCCATCAGTCTGTGGGTGATAAGCGGAGCTTATATTTAACTTCGTGTCCAGATTTTTCCACAAGGTGTGCCAGAAATTCCCTATGAATTTCATGCCCCTATCGGAAATAATGAACTTGGGTAAGTCGTGCAGTCTGGCGACTTCAGTGAAAAACAAGTGTGCTACATGGGTAGCATCACTGGTTTTTCTACAAGGGATAAAGTGTGCCATATTCGAAAATCGGTCCACCACCACCATGATGGAATCAAAACCCCACTGTGTTTTAGGTAGACTCAGAACAAAGTCTAGACTGACTAAATCCCACGGTCTGTTTGGAATAGGCAAGGGTGTATACAACCTCGTGTTCTGAATGTGCCCTTTCACCAATTGACATATCTTACACCTGGTCACATACCGTTGCACGTCTCTTCACATCTTTGGCCAGTAATAGAAATGATTGAGCTAATCCAAGGTCTTATCAATGCTGAAATGTCCAGCTAGACCTCCACCTATGTTTTTCTCTCATGATGTTCTCCCTCATCGAACAATCTGGGACACACAATTGTCCTCCCTTGAATAATAGCTCCTCCTGCAAGTTATATTCCAGCCATGGACTATTGTTCCTCAACAATGGATTATGGCAGGCTTCAAAAGCCTCCTTGAAATCTGCATTTGTTTGATACAAGTCCTTCAAGTTTTCAAATCCGAACACTTGTATCGTGCTCTCCTGCAAGAGTAGAACTCTTCTGCTTAGTGCATCTGCTACCTTGTTCGCTTGACCACTGATATGCTTCAATACGAATGTAAAGCTCTGCAAGTACTCCACCCATTTTTCATGTTTGTGATTCAGCTTATGTTGCTGCATAACATACTGTAATGCAGAATTATTAGAAAACAAGACAAACTCAATACCCAACAGATAATGCCTCCAATGCTTCAAGGCTTGGACGACGGCATAAAACTCCTTGTCATAAGATGTATACCTTTTCCTACTTTCATTTAGTTTTTCACTAAAATAGGCTACTGGTTTGTCTTCCTGACTGAGTATGGCTCCAATGGTTGTACCACTAGCATTACAACGAACTTGAAAAAGTTTTTTGAAATTCGGCAGCCTCAAAATTAGCCTCTCAGTGATCTTTTTCTTAAATATCTGGAAGCTCTTCTCTGCAGCTTGAGCCCACTAAAAAGGCTGACTTGCCTTTTTTATTGTATCCAACATAGGTGCGCAGATTCCACTAAAATTCCTTATAAACTTGCAATAGAAACTTGCCAACTCATGAAAACTTCGAACTTTGAACAGACTCTTAGGGGATGGCCAGTTAAGTATAGCTGCAACTTTTTCTGGGCCCATTTTCAACTCATTTTCTGCAATCACGAAACCCAAATACACTAACTCCTTTTGAAAGAAATTACATTTTTTCAGATTTATCAACAACTTGTTTTGTTGCAACTTCTCTAGAACATATCGAACATGTTGGAAATGTTCCTCCTTGGTCCTGCTGAAAATCAGTATATCGTCAAGAAACACAATCACAAATTTCCCAATGAACTCCTTCAACATCTCGTTCATCAGGTGCATGAAAGTACTAGGGGCGTTACTCAACCCAAATGGCATCACTAGCCATTCATACAGTCCTTCATTAGTTTTGAAAGTTGTTTTCCATTCGTCCCCTTCTCTGATTCTAATCTGGTGGTATCCACTCTTCAGATCTATCTTCAAAAAATATGTTGCCCCACTCATACAGTCCATCATGTCATCCATTCGTGGCAATGGAAACCTGTATCTGATCGTAATTTTGTTTATTGCTCGCGAATCTGTACACATCCGCCACTTGCCTCCTTTATTGGGAGCTAGAACTATCGGAATTGCACAGGGACTTAAACTTTCTTGTATCAAGCCTTTGTCCAACAATTCCTATACCTGCTTCTTGATCTCTTCATTGTCCTTGGGACTCATTCGATAAGCAGATTTATTCGGTAAACTAACTCCAGGGATGAAATCTTTGTGATCACTGATACTCCGCTTTGGTGGTAATTTATCCAGTAAATCATCCACCACAATGTCACTGAATTCCTACAACATTTCTTGGATTTCTTCAGGTAAGTCAGAAATTTCAGTGTGCAATAGCACTACTCTCGGTCTCCTTACAACAACATACTTTACCTCATCATCTTCAATCTGTTTCAAAAATTCTTTTCCACCCACTAGCAATACTTTTGTCCCACTAGTCTCCGTTGTTTCTTCTTTCTTGATGGGTACTAGCATATGCTTAATCCCATCCTTGAAAAACTTGTAATAGTTTGTTTTCCCATCATGAGCAACTTCTCGATCATACTGCCAGGATCTACCTAGCAGAATATGACACATGTCCATGGGCATGACGTCACAACTCACTTTGTCCCTATACTTGCCAATATGGAACTGCGCCTCACCCTGCTCATCAACTAGCAGTTGGTGACCCTTCTGTAACCACGACACCTTATAGGGAGTTGGGTGCTTTGATCTTTTAAAACCCAATTTCTCCACCATCTCTGTTGCAACCAGATTATCATTTATTCCGATGTTTATAATTAGTTTGCAGCATTTGCCATGTGACTTGCACACAGTCCAAAATAATGCCTTTCTTTGGGTTTGTTCAGTTGTTTCTTTTACCCGTTTCAGCAGTACCTTGTTCAAGACTAAGGCCTCTCCTGTCTCTAGTACATTCTCTACCTCTTGAGGCAGTGCCTCTACTTCCTCTGTCTGAGAAACATATGCTCCTCTTTGACCAGCCTATTCTCCTTTAGGACACTCAAAGGACCTGTGCCCCCACTTGTGGCACTTGTAACACTGGTAGGCAGCTCCTCTACCTCTGCCATTTCCCCTTCCTCTCTAGTATGGCCTTCCTCCCCTAGTGCTACCTTCCTTTTCTATTGTCCCTGAGGTCTTTGAACTATTGCCCTCTTCACTGTTGCTGGCAGTTCTTCCTCTGCCAAAGGTTTGTCCTTTCCCTCTCCCAGTTCCTCATCCTCTCTTGGCATTCTTCTTTCTTGCGATCTTTTATTCTGCCTTTAAGGCACTCTGGTATGCTTCCTTTATGGTTTTTGGATAAAGAATACTTATCTCGTCCAATATCTCCAACCTTAGTCCATTCACAAACCTTGTTGTCTTTTCTGGGGTGTCTTCAGTATAACCAGCTCTCAAATTCACCCGATATAATTCTTCAGTATATTCTTTCACCGTCATTCCTCTCTGCTTCAAATTCTGCACCTGCCGATACAGAGCAATCTGGTAATCTTTGGGCAGAAACTTACCCTTCATCTTGGTGACCAATATGGTCCACTTCTTAATGGGTAACTTATTCAATCTTATCCTCTCTACTTGGACATTGTCCCACCATAAGGCCACGTGTCCTTTTATCTTGGTGGCATCGAAATTAACTCTCCTATCTTCATTGACCTCATCACATACAAAATATTTTTCTAACTCACTAATCTAGTCCAACAACACCTCTGTGGACAAACTACAATCATATTTCAGAATTTCAAGCTTTGGATTACTGCTAGCCAACAAGACTGACCTTAACAATTTGATTTCAGGTCCTTCTTCATCTGATCCATTTATCGTAACTACAGCTTCTTCTTCGCTATCATCCCCTACTTCTGTATCCCTTCTCCTTCCTACTTCTACTGCCGCCAAACAGGCATTCAGGATCCTAATATCTTCCCTCAATCCTTCATCTACCACTCTTTGAATAGCTTGGTGACGACCTCTTCTTCCAGCTTCCATTTTATAAAAAAAACAGTTAATTGTACCTGCTCTAATACCAAAATTTGATGGGTCCAACCCTTTATACCTTCAGGTTAATGATAAACTATTGATTGAATTTTATTAACGCGGTGGTTGGTTGACTTTAATGAGATTGTATTGTCGTTTAATTGAGACAGGGACATGTGTCCTGGCCTTGGGCCTCGTTCCTTCCCGCTTTTACTACCCTCTAAAACCCTGAACTGTTCCTTCCATTTGTTGTTTCACTGTGTTGCTTGTGAGGTCTGCGGTTTCGCTAAATGAGGGTTTGCTCTGTTGGTTTTGCTGGGGTTTCGTTTTACTGTGTTTGGGCAACTCTGCGAGGGTTTACACGTACATTTGTTGTCGAAGTCTCCTGTCCGTGCTTGGTTTAGTGGCTCTGGGTCTGGAACCCTTGGTATTGGTCTCTATTTTTCAGTTTCGCTCGGCTCTAGTTGTGTTTCCAGTTGCAACTTTTGTTATACATGAATGTCCTCTATGTGCTTACTTCACAGGTTGATTGTTTATTTGGTTTTGTTTTGACACAGGTTGTGGTTGCGGCGTGGCTCGACTTTCACTCTCACTCAGCGGTCATCTGAAAGGTAAGTCCTCCCTCCATGCTAGTTGTTTCTGCTTTGTTTTCCTCTGTTGTTGATAGTCTCTGCTCCATGTGGGCAGCGAGCAACTCTATGGCCGTAACCTTAATCTGGGGCTTCTCTTCTAGTTCACACGGGCTCAGCTCTCCCTCGGTGAGTCTCCTATGAACCCTCTCCTCTGCTTTTCATTTTGTTCCTGTAGCTGTGGTTTTGTTCTTCGATTCTAATGGCCTGATTGTTGACCAATGCAGGTGAGTGTCAAGGTTTTGTTTGTCATCCTCACGCCGTGTCTCCTATGCCTGAACCAGGCAGGGTCGCTCCTTAGTGTTTTTCTGTTTGAATATTTGAGGGTTTTCTATTCATAGGGTCTATGAGTCTGTCATCGTAGTTTGGTTTCGGCTTCTGCGGTTTCTCGGCCTTATTGCGCCTGTGGCCCCACTGCATATCTATGGCTATGTTGTTATAATTATGTATGTAGAGATGTGGTCCTGTGGTGATCTCGCGTTGGTTTTTGGTACTGTAAACTCTATTTAAGTTTCTGGTCTCTGAACAGTGAACTATGAAAGCTCCACTTTGATATATATATATATATATATATATATATATATATATTATATATATATATATTATTATATATATATATATATATATATATAGTTATTCACACAATAGTTTCGTTTATTAAAATTTTGCAAAAGGAAATGGTTATGCATTCGTTTCTGTACCTGTAGCTTTGTGTTCTTTGGTATTTCTTTGACAATAGCTTTCTTGTTCCTTTCGTAAGCTCGCTCTGTTTGTGTTGCTGCCTTGTTTGGATGCTCTCCTCGCTTTGGTGCTTACTGTTCACTTGTCTGTCTTCATTATGCTTATGGAAAAGAAAATGAAATAATTGTACTCTGTAGGAAAGATGATAAAGCTATAATATGAATGGATTCAGATGTGTTTGTTCTTCAGAATGTTGTTGTGCATTTTCTTCATTCAAATCTATGATGGTCAAAAGATTACAATAGTTGTTTTCTCTTTTCATTTTGTAGAGAACATTGGACCATTAGCAAACTGTCAGTAGTTACATAATGTGGTTACATTAAGTGGTTTCTGAATAACTATCTTTTTTTTTTTTTGTAAACTAAAAGAAAAATTTAAATAAAACTAAAAAGTAAAAAAGAACACGTAAGCAAAACACTAACACTAGTAGAGACAACCATTCCTAAAAATGTAAATGAAGATGAAAACTAACGAAACTCAAATTGCTAGAAGAGACAAACTCCTAGCCATGACCTCCCTGAGCTAGATGCTCCTGCATCAATGAGGCTAATGTTATTATTACAAGAAAAGCACAAAAAAAGTTGGGTTATGAAGAGAAACCTTCTACTTCAAGGGTTTCTTACTTGTTTATGAAAATTTACCATTGCATCATTTGGTTATGCCCGGAGTAAGATGATTGATGGAAAATTATATAGGTAAATAGCTAAATGACCACATAATTTATATAATTGCTTATTTAAATATTTGGGTATTGAGAAAATTGCTATTATGATATCATGTTTTGCAGGGAGAATTGTGTATACAAAATGGATCAATTTTCATAATGTTGGTTTTACCAGTCAAGTCAATGCAACTAAGAAGAAAACTTCAAAGAGCCAGAAAAACAATTGGTCAGGTAGATATTTCCCAGGAGAGGTTGGATCCACTCTTGAGTTTCCAAACGATGATTGTGGATCTCACCGGGTTTCCCATGTTCAATGCTTATCTCCTCGACTAAAGGATTGTTGCAGAAAAATCCATGTTGATTCAAGTAGGATCCCTTGATATGAAGGTCCTAAAGGTTGTTTTGAAGGATTTTTATTACAATAATTACAAGGATGTCTATGGATTTTTAGTATAGTATCCTGGAACTGAAGGGGAGTCTGGGAGTATTTTGATTTCGTCATGAATGCACATGCCAATGGTTTTCAAGTTTTTATGAACACATATGTTGGATTTGATGATATAGAAGTCTCCGGGGGATTTAAGAGCATATATGGCTATTATATTTTCTTAGACGTTTGGGGTATCGATGGAATTTGGAGGGCCACATGTCATTTTCCTAGATATTTTCCAAGAGTATAAGAGAATCATTCCGGGGAGAATTATATGAGTGAGTGTGGATTCAAATGATAAGTCGACTGTTCAAATATGGTATGTGAGACTACTTCTTGACTACCTTCTTCGAGTGTTCTTGGAAAGTGCTATGTTGATCAGGTTAAATTTGTTGGCAGTGAGGTTGATGACTTGCATTATTTAGAGTGCCAAGAGCTACTGGAAGCGAGGTTGACATATTGCACTAGTCAGAGTACCACATGGTCAAAAATGGTTGATGGAGGGAAAAACAAATGGATGGATCTTATAGGTGGGATGAATAGTGTCTTCCCAACCCAACCCCAAAAAGAAACACCTTCAATGTAAAAATGAATGAAAGAATGAATTCTCTCTTTGTATATAAAAATTAACTTTTATATATATATA
>APFE031208110.1:0-10694 GCA_000404065.3 Pinus taeda
TGTCTCTCCAGGTTCTTCATGGAAAATTTTAACTCATCCAACACAAGGAAGACTTCCTCCTTAGCCTTATTATGATGCAACAATACACTACGCAATAAGATTTACAAATGCTATTAGATATTAACAATATACATGTATTATTTTTATCTTCCTTTTGTTTCTGTTGTGTTAAGCACCCAATATTATACCTCTTTAGCCACTTCTATATCTATCAAACATTTGTGCTTTCCTACAATGTCATGTTTCACTGCCATGATTTTGTCATGAATAAATAATGACCGTGGATGAAATATAAAGGTGCTGAAGTTTAAGTTTTCTATTAGGCTCAAAAGCCTCCTTGTTTAATGCAATGGCCCACTCCTCTTCATATTTGAGTGTATCAGTAATTCATTGTAAGCTTGAATCAATAATAACACAAACTTCCTAAAATATGATCATTTTCTCAAGGGATGGATGTGAAGGGTAGTGGAAGCAAAGGAGGAGAGGGTCTTAGGAGATGAGGGACTTTCTCAATGATGGGTTCAAAGAATAACTTGAAGGGGAAATACTAGTCTAACTTGCATAATATATCCAATGCAAAGGAGAAACCTAGCCAAACCCAACTATAATACTCTTAGTGAGTGGTTGAGAGTTGACACGAAAAAAAAAAAGAAAAGAGAAAAAATATAACTAGTGCCTAGGGGGATGCACTGGAAGAGAACATCATAAACAAAAGAAACAAAAAGGGTAGGAAATTATCCATTATAGAAACCTAAATTAGTACACCTAGAGGAAACATCTTATGGCATTATTGTAGTTGAATAATAGTATCTAATGAATGTTAATAATTGACCACATTACAAGGCCTTATAGCTTGAATTAACATCTATTTTGTGGAAATTATTACTAGTTGTTGGAGAAAATGGACACACCTACAAATTATGAATGTTATTCAAAGGCACATAGGATAAGAACAAAACCAATGATGGCAGTAGAAATACATACCCAAATATCATAACTACAATTAATTTCAACTCAGTTGCAATCATTAAACCAATACTAGTTCCAGAGGGATCTGACTCCAAATTGGACTGATGTCAAATGATCCTCTAGGAAAATTCATGATGGCTTGTTAATGATATTGGGAGGGTGCATGACCACATCCTCATATTTGAGTTCTTGATGGGAGGATGACCATGCAATCTCCCAACTAACATGTCTTAATCATTCCATCGAGGGGAGATTCATATTTTAAGTATGTCATTTCAAGACTTTATATTTAAATTTAGTTAATAAACAATAATAACCCAATACTTATGATAAACTCCTTTTCTAAGTGTGCGCACACTCATTCTCTATATATAGTCTATGCTATGCATATTACATTAAAAAATAAAAAAAATAATAATAACAAAACATCTTAAAATTTTTCTTACATTATGTAGTATATATGAGGATTGTAATAAAATTAATAATAATAATTTTTATAGATAGAGATGTGAAATTTATATATAATATAAAGAAGCGTTATAAAGAACAAACATATGGCCATATTAATTATAAATCTAGTAATTGTCGAGGGGGATCACATCTCTCAACATTTTCTCAAAAATTTCATTCAAAATGAGTTTACATCTCAAGAGATTTGATCCCTCTGGGCATTTTAGAAATCCAACAAATATTTATCTTAATTCCAAAACTATCAAGTGTCAAGGGGGATCAAATCTCTCAAGGTGAAAATCTTTTCTTCAGTTTTGCACTCAAAAAAAGTTTATATCACGAAAAATTCAGTTCCTTTCTATGCTTGGTAGATTGAGAGTAAAGAAAAAATATTTTAATCAATACAATCTCCTTTTGTACTTTACAAATTTAGAACAACGTAAATTAATATTAACTTTATCTTACTCTACTTCTATATTTCAGAAAAATAGAACATACCTTCAACTTAAATTAATATAGATTTTTGTATTAGAGAATGAGAATGTACCTTCAACCTAAAGTAATATAAATTTTAGCTTTTACAAACTTTATGCCATGAAAATTAAATATTAATAGACTCCAAAATGACTTCTTCGAGATTAATTACAACAATATTTTTAGGGTCAACGTTTGGTACTCATCATCATGACATAGACGGAGGACCTAATGTAACCAGAAATAATGTGGAGATGCTTTAGAGAATCCAAAAAAAAAATCAAATAAAAAGGGAAGTTAACATTAATTATCCAAAAAATAATAGATTAAAATTATTTAAAACATTAAAAAAAGGAAAAACATAAGTTTTTATAAATAAATAAATTTAAAGTGTATTAATTAGAAATAATTATTAAACAACATTATTCTTAATTGGAATAAAATATGTTATGAAAAGTCCTTATAAATATGGCTCAATCCTAGGGGCTAGTGGAAAAATTAGATATCATGTATCAAAAAAATAAAAAGAAAAGTTCAACTAATACCCAAAAAAAAAAATAATTAAAGGATAAATATTTAAAAGAAAAAAATATAATATATTTGTTTATAAATATAAAATAATAATAATAAAATTTTATAAACCATTATTAGAAAAAAACATTTTTTAAAATCGAATGAAAATACATAAGGGCTAAATGTTGGGGCAATTATATAACCAAATTGAAAAAATAATGTTTTAAATTAGCATTATATATTAAATAGAAAGAAATACTTTTTTAATGAAATAATTAATAAAAAAAATTTTTTCATTTTTTTTTCCTTTTTTTAATTTCCTTAGATTATTGTTTTTCCCTCACTTTTTAGTGTTATATTTCCTTCCTAATCTCTTTTTCCATCCTTATCTATCTATAGACTCTGTCAATATCTCTATCTATTTTTCTTATAACAACTACATAACTAAGCAAAAGAAGCACCATATATCTATTTTCTATATCTATGCGTTTGATAGATCCAATTTTCTGATATAAACATTTTTTAGAAGGGTTTTCTAAATGTAGTTCACATATACAGGTGTTTGCTAGATCAAGTTTGCCGATACATGGGTTCGCTAGATCCAGTTCATTGACATAGGGTTTTCTAGATATAGTTCATTGATATAGGGTTTTTCTACATCTAATTCAAAGATAGAAGTGTATATCTAGTTCATTGACTTTATAGTGGATTTATATAGAGGATATCTATTGTTAGGGAATGCATGTATCCATAACTAATATAGGGGCTTTAGATAGACGCTTTTTATTGTTCTGGGATGCATATATCTGTGGCTAGATCTATTTCTTTGGTACACGGTTTTTGATAATGTAGGCCTACCAGCAATACTACATGGGTTTTTATAAAAAGATTTTATTTCCACGGGATTCATATATCCATAGTTGGATCTACTAAGCTTATGCATGGGTTTTGATAATCCAGGTCTAATAATGATAATAGCTCGATAACTCAGAAGAAGAAGAAGCATTAAGTTTTGAGCACCAAGTTTTCTCCACATAGTCCAGTTCCTTCCAAGAGTAGAAGGTTTTTATTGTTTTGAAATGTATATGTCCATAGTAGCTATAGTCCCTTAATGCAAGTGTTTTAATACAAAAGGGTTTGCATATGTGGAGTTGTAGCCACGTTGACTAATTAACCGATGCTTTGCCACATTCTAAACATATAGCCTATTTTACACTAAATCCTTCTCCACGATAATGGACCTTGGTCATTTCATTCACTTGATTTCCTTTTCAATCATGAGATATTTCAATTTATATTGGATTTGTTGTTTTTTATTTATAATGAATCAACTTAACCCATTCACTGGAATCATCACAACGTCAATGAATGGTTAGATATTTGTTATTTTAACTATCAGCATGGTATATGTAAATCCATATCGCTTTTATTAATTATTAATTTATGTTGAATTTTGATTTAATCTTAACCTTTTGAATCATGAGATATTTTGATTTATATTGAAATTTCTATTTGATATTTATAATGGATCTGATTAACCCATTCATTAGATAATATGGAATCATCACAACCATACTGAATGGTTAGATATCTATTATTATAAATATTGGCATGGCATATGGTAGTTGATATCGTTTTGAACTAACATCTAATACGTATCATTTTGAACTAACATGTAATGAGTTCACATATGAGAAAAATAGATTCACAGAGTAGGGGAAAGGCATGCATAATTTAATGGTGTGTTTTTGCATTTCCACTGTTCAAGGCTACATCTTTAGAATTTTCTGAGTGGCCTCTCATGTTATGCAAGGATATGTGCATCTGGAGTCATTTCCAAATTTCACCCATTCCATATCTCTAGCATATGTCTCGTCCATACCCCTAGTATTTGTCATGTATCACTTCTTCTTCATTGGTTTCTGCTCCTCCATTGGTTACCTCGCATGTTTCATGTCCTCTAACTCATGTATTTGAGGCTTCAATACCAATGGCAGTAGAAGAAACAACCTTGGATCCTATGTCTGAGGCTTCACCACCACCAACAAGAGCACAAAACTTTGTAGCATCTGCAACCACTCTCTACCACCAGGTTCTACTTTTCAAAGGTCGGGGATCAAGCATAGACCATCTAAAGCATATGGAAACCATTGAACTCTTCTCCATATCTTAGATTTTTTAAGATATCTTTAACCTTATGTATAGGATACATTCTAAAGCATATGGTGACCTTTGGACATTTCTCTATATATTAGATATTTTAAAAGGTCTCTAACCTTATGTATATGATACGAGCAATGTTTGGTTACAAAATTGATAGATATATATATATATATATATATATATAATTACCAATGGTGTTTGGTTAAAAAATTTAAGAATATGATACTCTCACTTGTATGTTCAATCTTTCATTGGTTGAATAGTGGTGTGATCAAGGCTCACAGCCTACTTATTTAGGTACTTGGCTCACCACATATCACAACATTATAAGATTAAATTTCATATGCCTTATGTAAATTTTGAAATTTATCAACATTATTTTTATGGAAAATTATTATGTATGATGATATTATTATTTTTGGATGGATCTTTTGAATTTACCTTAGAATAATGATATTCATGAAATATTTTAATTTTCTAATCACGCATTTGAATTTTAGTTGCTTTTATTAAAGATGTTGATGATATTATTAGTATTATCTTGTTACTTCATATATGTGTTGAAAATTGTGAATGTTTCTTGTATGGAGAATTATTATATATGATGATATTTCTATTTCATGAATGGATGTTTTCAATTTCCTTCAAATATATGTACACACATTATTTTATCAATTTAAATTGTAATAACTTATCTAATGATATTTAGAAACTGTAATATATTTCAGTATGTAATTGAAATTAGTAAAATGAAGCCATAAAGGGGGTCATAAATGGAAAGAAAAGTACACTCTGGACAAGAAGCCAAATGTATATGTAATTGTGGATGCAAATCTGTAAGTAGAATTGGATTTTAAACTATGCATCAAGACAAGATGCAAACAAGGACATAAAAGGGTTTTAAACTAGAAGTAAAAAAGGTACAACACTAGAAACATAAGGGAACAAAATAGGGCATAAAAAGGACACTGGACTGTGTGAAAACAAGGAGGAAAAAACAACACCAAACTAGATGAAAAAAAGAAAAAAAAAAACTAGAAAATATTGAATGCAAAAGTGGATGCCAAGTTGGGTGCTAAAAAGAAAAAAAAAATGATGCAAATTTAGATGTCAAATGAGGATGAAAAGAATTATGTAAAATTGGGATGCAAAATCGAGCTAAAAAAAGGGTCAAATCAAGGACACCATATTGGATGCCAAAAATCATGCATAACTAGATGCAAATTTAGACTCAAACCAAGGTGAAAAAATGAGATGCAAATGTGAACACAAAATGAGGAAGAGAAAATGATGCAAAATTAGACACCAAAAAGGATGAAAATTTGGATGCCAAAAATGGTGTAAAAATAGGCACAAAAACTAGCGCAAAATAAGATGTAAAAATAGGTACAAAATAAGAAGAAAAAGTTGCCGTAATCTTAGATGCAAAAACTAGAACAAACTAGATGCAAAAAAGGGCATTTTATTGCATGCAAAATATGGTGTTAATCTTGATGAAAATGATAGCACAAAATTGCAACCAAAAACTAGCACAAAATAGGAAGAAAAAATTGATGAACTAATAGATGCAAAAAATGGCGCAAAACTAGAAGCAAAACCTGTCATAAAACTAGATGCAAAATCTGTTGTAAAAAACGATGCAAAATATAGTTTTAAAAAGGATGAAAAAATTTGTGCAAAAAGAGACTTTTAAAAAAATGTACAATAGAGGTAGGTTTAGCGCCAAGCTACTCATCCTAATTGGAGAAGAAATGCACTAAAATATGGTTCTAAATATAGAGCATATTACCTGTTTTGTTGTAATGAAAATAAAATAATTCTCAACTTAAAATCTAATAAATATGTGTTAGTGCATTGGGAGGGTGATAACTAATGTTTGAACTTATAAGGCATTTCAAAACCTAAGAAAGGTGTAAACACATTTGAAAAATTGTTTGTGATGCCATTATTTAGATAGTTAAATCTTTACACTTTAAAATATCTAAATTAAGTATGTAAAGATAAAAATTGAAATTAGATAAGACAAACTTCTCAATGAATATTAATCATTGTGATTTACCAACATTTCTTTATTAAAAAAATCAAAGAAAACCGAATAAATTGTGCTTAGTAATCATACTGCTACTATATACACTAGGTAGAAATTTGCATCAATAAACCAATCAATTGTATTTCAAGTGGAGTCATTCCATCAGGTCAATTCCTAAAAGGAAGATATGTCATACATTAGTAAAAATGACAAGGCGAAGTGGTACGAAACATAAAAACATTTATGTACATCTACTTTTACCAAATTAAAAGAAAGAAATTTGTATACAAGAATCTTCCTTTCGAATAAATTCTCCAAGTATAGTACAAAAGGATCAATGAAAAGGGGATGATTATCTTACATTACTTGAAGAGTATCCCGAAGGGAAGAAGAGTGTAGGCTTGTCAAGGATCTTGTAACTTCATATGTTGAAGCTTGTGGATAGAGAGTGTCGGTATTAAAATTATATATTCTATGTTCACTAAAGCTAGTATGGTAACCATGAGACATGCACTTATTCACATGATTGGATTGAACACTAATAATGGGTAATAAAAAAATTTCAAGATTAGTTTCCATAGGATTATTGAGATGTACATCAATGGAAACATGGTGATCCAATTCATCAATGTATGTAGAACTGTATTTATTAACATGAAGAACCCATAAATAGGTCCAAGTCAAAGTCATTTTTTTATGAAGGTAACTCAAAGATATCATCATAAAAATTATAATCATATTTAGCCTCCTTTTATTGAAAATGATATGGTTTATTTGAGAGAAAAGAATCAACAAAAGGGAAGCATATTGTGGTTGAAAATGATTATATATGTTTAAATAATCCCTCTCACAAAAAATATAATCCTCAAAGAAATTTGAGCTAGTTGAAGGCAGGGTCTCATTTGAAATATCTATAGGATTATTGTTAGTTGTACTCTCATGTACGAAGAGCTCTATGTACAAGAATTAGTGAACAAAAAAGTATATCATGTAAAGTACATCCATATTATTTTCTTCATTGTGGAAGTGGCAAGCAGTTTGATTAGTGGGAGATCTTTTGTTAAATGAATAGGAGCTAGTACTGGTTTTTCCTTCAAAGAAGTACTAACACAATGTTTATTAATGTGATCTTGAGATGTAGTTATTCCTATTGAACTTTCTTAAGACTAATCACAATAATTATAAGATAAGTAATATATATCTTCAATTTACATAAGTGGATTTGAATTGTGACTTTCTCAAAATGGAGGATTTGTAAAGGAAACTCTAAGTGTTTGGGAGTTTAAGATATTTCCTAATTCACTCAAGGGTTCAATAGGATTGGAAAAAGAATCAAGACTACATTGTTCATCCTTGATATATTTATTATGTTTACAAGAAGAATAAACAAGAAATTAAAAAAACTGCAACAAATCCTATTCTGAAGGAAGATCTTCGAGACATAATTAAAACAAAGATATTTAAATCTATCATAAAATTCTCCAATTGAATTATATTCATGCACATAAAGAGTTCTTATTTCTAAGAAAAAGTTATCGTAATCGTAACACTTATGAGATGAAAGAAAAATATTAATGAAATGTTCCCAATAATCTATATATTTATTCGTAAGTGTTTTATACCATCCTTGAATTTGTCCTTTGAATGTGAAAGAAAATAACTTGCATATTTCATTGTCGTTAGATATATTAGAAGACTTACATTTAATCATAAATTGTGCAACTAGATATACAACAAAAAATACATTTTATCTGTCATACATTGGGTTGATCAAGGACAACATTGGTTTCCTAAGAAAACATTTGGTAGGTTGAGCTAAAATCATGACCCAAAGTATGATTCATAATTAGTAAAAATAAAATTATGCAAAGATAGTAATTGTTTCCCTCCTTCTAGCACCAATTATGTTGAAGCCTAGAAATGTCCTCGTTGAAACACGAGAGGATATCACCAAGTAAAGGACTGAATTAGATCCTTATCTATTTGGTATGGTGATTATGACAAGTTCAATGGTTCTCTAGTTACACCTACCCTAAGACTAGCCTAAGGTTAATCTATCCCGAGCTATCTTAATATGCATCACTACCTATATACAATGCCTTGAGTTTGTTAGTGTATGATATTGATGATTATAATTAACTAACTCAAGGGAAAGGATTCATTTATTTTTTATTATTTTTAGGATGATAATTCCTTCTCATAGAATGAAATTAGGGCTCATTCTAGCTGCAACGATACTCTCTCCTACAAAAGTAGACTTTAAACAATACAAAAATTAAAATGCAATATAATCCCCAATATGAAAAAGAACAAGATAACCTATCTCAACAAGGAGAAGGAAAACCTAACTCCTAACCAAGAGATAAAGGTGTCTATCAAGGGGAGAGGACATTGATTTTATTTAGGATTAATATAAATCAGCAAGTCATGAAAATAATTCAATAATTTACAAGTTATTCAAGAAAATAAACAATGAAAAAATTATGATAAATAGTTATCAAAATAATCCACTCATATACTTAAATAAAATCATTAAGATAAATTAAATCATTGTAATATTTATATTGAGAAAGAGAAACATTTATTCAAACTTGACAGAAAATAAAGGAAGGCAAGTTTATAGTAATTTGATAAAAAGTTATCCATAAACTATAAACAAACCCCAATGAATTCATGGTCTTAGTATAGCTCAATCTACAGTAGTTAGCACAAGATAAATCACTTCAATAAGAGTGCTAAAATGTATTATCAGCATACAAATTGTTGTAGAATTTAAACTAAAGTTAGAGTAACATAAGAGCAACAACAACAAATAATAAATCAATTACCATAGAGTAAAGAAAATTTAACTTATTATTATTTTATCCAATGCCATATTTATGTATAGTCCTTCAAGGTCATTGACTCCTTTAGAACAATGATTAACAAAAGTTCATAGTCACTCTCTTACAAATCCAATCCCTAAACAATTCTACAAAAAGTTTCCCTCATATGCAACCATGCAATAAATAAATGGAAAACTACAGTGTCCCCCCCTTTACATACTGCAAAGATTATATTAAAAATTGGCACTTATCTTAAGCCTTGCTAATATGTGTATCTGGAACCCCATCCTCCCAACCCACTTACAAAATAAGAGGCTCTTGTTTATATAGATTACAAAGCAATCTCAGCCTCCATTCTTTGTATTTTCCCAATGATTGCAATCGTTACTCCTGGGCATAAAGAAACGAACAAGGTTAAAATAGCAACTGTTTTATTTCAATTAGGTCCTTCCATAAAATCATAAAATGCTTCCACATAAGAAGAAACTAATCGTAAGTAATTAGTAAAACCATTTAAAACAAATGTATAAATGGTAAAAATGAGTGGGAGAATTTGATTATTTATGGTGTATTCCATGTAAGCTTGAAATATACGAATGATTAGCTTATAAGGAGCAGGCATGGCATGACATAGTATGACTTGGTAGGCTTGCAAATATATCATATATGGATGCTGAGAAGGATATTACCACCTTGCAATTTAATTAACGACTAGGTAAGTCAGAGGTTGGGTATTCAATCTTTGGCTCCAGAGGAGTTGGAACTATAACAAGTATAAAAATTCCCAACCATAAGAGGCTTATAAAATGATCATAGTGGATGTGCTTGGTATTATTGTAAAGCCACGTAGGGGAGTTTATCAACACGAGGTATTTTTTATTGTTATTATGAAACACATATCACACATCAATGGGGAAGAGAACATTTTAAGTGTTTATATGTGTGGTATGCTTCTACATTTTCTTAGAAACATGGTGAGGGTGAGGGCAAAGTCAAAAGGTCGATGGTGATGACATTTGCATTATAGTTATGGCCTTCATGTCGATATTTTATTTTCATTTTACCTTTTGGTGCTTGTGGGCATTATCCCACATGCGGCACAATAGTAAAACAATCATGGTTCATATTCACCGAGGGTTCCAATGAAATTCAAGTATTAATAGATGGGTATGCTCATTTGGGTGATGGTTACATTGTATGGTTTTCTGGTCATCTGTACTTAGAAACTATAGTTTGTTTTTCCTTAAATGAAATGACGTCAGTCTTAGCTT
>APFE031208112.1:4680-24077 GCA_000404065.3 Pinus taeda
GGTGTGCTGGAAATGCGGAAAGGAAGGGCACTTCAGAAGGGAGTGTAAATCTAAAGCTCCTGATAAAGGAAAGGGATCTGATGATGCTCATTTTACAGAGGTGAAAACCACCTCAGATGAAGGTGGGGATGTGTACTTGGCTTCTTCAAGTACACATGTAGATCATGAGGCATGGTTAATTGACTCAGGTGCATCCTTTCACTTCACTCCCCATAGAGAGTGGTTCTTCAAGTATGAGAAATATGATGGTGGTGATGTCTTCTTGGGGGATGACAGGAAGGCTAGAATCGTTGGTCGCGGAAAAGTGAAGTTGAAGTTGCAAGGTGGAATGATTAGAACACTTTTGGGTGTTCTGCATATTCCTGCATTAGCCAGAAATCTTATTTCTGTAAGCAAGTTGGATGATGCAGGTGTAAAAATAATGTTAGAGAAAGATACCTACAAGATGGTTCAGGGAGAACTGGTGTTGATGCAGGGAGTTTGGATTGGAACTCTATACAAGCTACAAAGTAGCACTGTTATTGATGGGTGCAACAGTTCTATGGTTCCTGAAAGTGAAGCAGAAAATCTAGTGGTCTTTGGAGAAAATACCATGTTATGGCATCAAAGGCTTGGACATATTGGAGAGAAGGGCCTTCGAGTACTTCATGGTAAAGTTATGACTAATAGCTCTCTGGATTTTGATTTCTGTGAAAATGTGTATATGGGAAGAAGAATCGGGTGAGTTTCCCCTCTGGTGGTAAGAGGGCGAAACATATATTAGAGCTTGTGTACAGTGATGTGTTTGGACCTGTGAAGGTTCGATCACTAAGTATGTCTATGTAATATGTATCATTTATAAATGAATTCTCAAGGAATACATGGATATATTTCCTCAAGAAGAAATCTAAAGTCTTTGATAGGTTTAAAGAATTTAAGGCTTTGGTGGAAAACTAGACAGAGAAGAAGATAAAGGTGATGAGGACAGATAAGAATGGAGAGTTTTGCAAGAAGGAATTTGAAGAATTAAGAAGTGTGGTATAGGACCACAAAAGACTACTCCATACACACCTGAGAAAAATGGAGTTGAAAAAAGAATGAACAACATGTTGATGGAAAGGGAAAGAAGCATGCTCACTGGTGTCAGGTTAGGACAAGAATTCTGGGCAGAGGTAGCGGAGACATCATGTTACATGGTAAACAGATCATCTTCATCAGTGTTTGAGAATAAGACTCCACAAGAGGTATGGACTGGTAAGAAACCCTCTCTTTCACATCTGAGGGTATTTGGATGTGATTCATATTTACATGTTCCAAAGGAGAAAATAACCAAGTTGGATAGTAAATCTGAAAAGTGAATCTTTATTGGGTATAAGGATGGTTTAAAAGGTTATAAGATTTGGAACCCAGTAACAAGGAAGGTTGTGTATAGATGAGATGTGGTGTTCAGAGAGGTGAAATATGTTATTAAACATGAAGTCCCATCAAAGGAACTGAAAAGATAGAGTTTGAGCTAAAGGAGGAAGAATCAAACTCTATAGCAGAAGAGGAATCAGAAGATGAAGAGCCACAAACTACGAGTGTGAGTAGATCAGTTCGAGAAAGAGGGCAGCCAGAAAGGTATAGTCCATCTGATTTCTGTTCAATTTTTTCTTTATATATTACTGATGATGATCCCAGAACTGTGAAGGAGGCACTAGATTCAGAGGATGGAAAACTATGGAAAGAGGCCATGGTTGATGAAATGGCATCTTTGCACAAAAATGAGGCTTGGGATCCGGTGGAATTGTTGGATGGAAGGAAACCCATTAGAAGCAAATGGGTGTTGAAGAAGAAGATGAATGCATAAGGAAAGGTGGAGAAATACAAAGCTCGATTGGTAGAAAAAGGTTATTCCCAGGTGCGAGGTATTGATTTTGGTGATATTTTTTCTCCTGTTGTTTCTGCAAAAATTAGTATTTCTAAGAAATGCTAACCCTCTAGGCTTGGCAGCTAACCTAGAAACAACAGTTAAAACAATTCACTACTTTTCCTATGAATGACAGATAAGAGAAAGATTATAAAGAGCCAATCTGTAACTTCCGCTTGATTCCTCACTTGATCTCTCTCTCCTTTGGCCGATCTCGTTACTCCTCCCCGTACTTAACATGCTTGGAGAGTACCTGCGCAATTACAGAAACATAGACCCGTCAAAGCATAATGATCCATAATTCATAAACATCACAGAATCAAAAGTATGATAAACATATAATTGTATTGAATGATTACACAATCATAGGGGAAAAATATTGAAAAGCTTTATTAATAGAAAGGAGGATTACAACCCATAAGTTTGATCCAGCACCATCCTCCCAGCTTCAAACCTTCTTCACCTCATGAAGAACAAGAAATTCCGACATTACAACAATACTTTGCCTCAATACTAAAACCATCAACACTTCCTTATCACTCATAAATATTCAGCCTCTAGATCTCTTGGATGAGGGATCCATTTATAGATGAGTGAAGGAGGTTGAGTCATGATGATCATGATGAATGCCTTTCTATTTTTAGGAATTGGTTCCATGAAAGAGGGGAATAGGTGGATGTTTCCTAGTTCCTTTAGTCATCCTTGGGCGAACTCAGAGGGGCAGGTGGCACAAGAGAAGCTTCGAGAGGTTTCCATGAGTAACTGAATCTTCAAACTCTCCCAGAATTTTGTCTAAGCTTGACCATCGCACCCTAAAGGGTGCCAAAATGCAATGCATAGCACTTGTATAGTGTGGCACCTACTATGCATAACACCCTAACACAGGGCTTTCTGAAATGATCCCTTTTAGGCACTTTTTGGATGAATTTCTTGATGGAACTTTTGGGGAATGAGGCATTCAGAGGAATAAGATTCTTTAGGGCATAAAAAAACTATATTAGGGGTTGATGAATCCTAATATCATTGACATGTGAGTTGGAAATGATGTGCCCAAATATGTCTATAACATTTTCCCCCTAAAGCATGAGGTCAGAAATATCTATATCGGGTGAAATGCTTTATCATGAGGATCAGAAGTTTTGAACTGGAAGGTGACCTGCATCAATTACAATACACATCATGATAATATGATTTTCACATGAATTAGCTGAGGGAGGCATCCCATGCTCATCTTATAAACTTTCATTACATGTACATAGATCAGATAGTCATCTACAAATATAGACTTGTGATTCTACAGATATAGATTTGTAATCCATGATTAGGATGACCATCTGTGTAAAGCCTTTGTACATTTGATGTTTTTATACTCTTGAATATAACATAGCCCGGATGGATGAAACTAGATCTAGGGTATTTAAACTCGTTCAAACCTTACTCATTGTACAAGTCAAACCATGTGAAAAGATGTTCTGAGGTCGAACAGGGAGAGACATTGTCTGATTACTAGCCAATGATGTAAGCTATTAACAGACACGAGAGGGATCACCAATAATGATGATGATCCTCAAGGTACTACAATACATTCACGTGGTGTGAATAGATGATTCGATGTTTAACACCATGCAAAATCTTTCGGTCGAAGGCCATTGATGTCAACCTGTCGCCGGAAGAGATAAACATGCCATTGACGTATGCAAGCTTCAAAGAACTGAAAGGGTGTTTCTAAGTCAACTTCTTGGATAATGAGCTGATGTCGAAAAGAAGTGACTCATCATAGGAGGGCCTTGATGTATCCCACATCTATGACACGAAACAAAGCAAATGACTTTTGGAGATGAAAACGAACTAACGACACAAGGTTCAGGAATGGCGGTCATGAAAATGAAGGTTTGTAGTATTGCAATGGATGAGACTTTAACTAGATGATTTCTCTTGAACATATCGGCGACACTGAGATGAATTGGTAGAATTGACCCAAAACATGATGGATGGTATGATAGACCAACGCTATGATAACCATCAAACGGAATGTCCCAACCTAGCTTAATGATGGAGATGAAGTGAAAGTGTCATGTTCAAGAGCGACTCGCTACCATAAGTTTTCAAGATTTTTCCCCAATTTCCCCAGTCATTGCTGACCAATACCTCTTTATTTTTTATCAAGCTTGAAGAGGATAACATATTCTTATTCTATAATTTGCCCTTCGGAAAAACCCATCGCTATTTGATGTTTTAACGAGTCTAGCGATGGTGAAACTCGGTCTTGTCTAGATGGACAAGTTTGTCGCTATTATTTTAACGAGTTTAATGACAAGGATAACTTGGCCCTTTTCATGTTTAGAGAGTTTGAAAAGGGACAAAAAGAAAAATCGATAAGTTCTTTTTTGTAAAATAATCCCTCAAGTTCGAAAAAGCATAAAATAATACAAGAGAGATGTCGTTTCCAATACTTTACGAGCTGGAATGGACAAATGCTTGATAATATTTTCTTATTTAGAGAGTCTGAAAAGAGTTTAAAGAGGAATCTATTTTGAGGAACGAGTGGTGTCTAGGGTAGCAATTGGTTCCAGTGATATTGGAACTTCTCAAAACATGTTGATTTATGTGACGACGCTGGCTAATAAGACCACTCATTGCAACTGTTCCTCAAAAAAGGTAAAACAACGAAGTGAAAGTGTATGATCAGCCAAAGAGATGGCGGTGATGGAATGAAATAAATAAGGCTCATTTGATAGAAAAGGCCAATAGAATGGCAATCATAGGGGCTAAAAATGGAAATGGGTTCATTTTTACATAATCTTGAACCATAAGGAACTATGCTTGGATTCAGTTTCACGTTTACACAAGCTTGAAACGAAAAAATATGCTTGGATTCAATTTCATTTTTACACAAGATGGAAATGAAAGACTATGCTTGAAAATGGTTTGCATGCCCCCAGCATGATGAAAGGGAGAGTCTCCTGTAACCAAATGGAAGTCACTGCGATGAAGCAGGACAATTATCCAACACCTCTTTGGCTTTGTCCAGATAGACAAAGGTGAATGGGGTGATTCCCTTCACATAATCTATAGGGAAACTTATATTTACCACTAGGTGCATGTCCCCCTAGCTTCATTACATTCACCTAAGTAGACTACATGGCTATTAGCTGGAAGGAATGAAGGTTCTTTTACAAGATCAAGTGAAAGACTCGACTTGAAACTTGGGACGTTGTTTCATTTTTTTTTAATGATCTTGACACAAGACAAGGAACTCTACTAAAATTCCTTGTTTCATTTTTTAACGAGCTTGACACAAGACAACGAAATATGCTCATATTCCAAGGTTTCATTTTTTAATGAGGTCGACACAAGACCAGGAACTATCCTCATACTCCTTGTTTCATTTTTTAATGAGGTTAACACAAGACTAGGAACTATCCAAGTGTTCTTTTTTTCATTTTTTAACGAGGTTGACTCAAGACCAGGAACCATTCTCAAATTCCTTCACAACTCATAAGAGGTCATGAAGGAGAGATCTGGTTCCAATGACCCCAGTACATGATGTACACCATCACTGAATTGATCGTCAGTTGATGTAGGTATGGAACAGGTTGCCACATAATTAACCCGTGGCGGGGATGATACCATTGGTATAAATGGACCATTTAGGGAAGATGGTTGACTAGGATCTATATTTGGACCAGGAAATGAAAGCTGGTCAACAATGATAATTCTTCCTTCATGCGGGAAACACATCACTCGAAAGAGTGTGGAAACAATAGCTCCCATGCCATAAACATAGTCGTGCCCAAGAAGTAAATTGTAATCTAAAGGGCCTGGGACTACCATCACCTTTAGATAAACAATTTTTCCTCCCAAAGTGATAGGTAATTGTGGAAATATCCCTAATCGTTTAGTGGTTCCTCTGTTAAAACCCAACAGATTCTTTGTAATAGGCACAAGCGGTGGCTAACCAAGTGCTTGCCAAGAAGTTGAGGAAAGGATACTCACTGATGTACCTTCATCTATAATAGTGCTAGATACAATCATATTACAAACTTGTACTATGATCTGGAAAGGCACATAAGAAGGAATACAAAATCCAACATTCGATTCCAATCAAAATAAGTGACTAGACTACTTGGAGGGGGTACCGTAGAAACGGGAGAATTAACCCCTTGAGTTATGAGAACTGGAGGATTTTCCTCCCGTCTTGATGGAATAGGTGGATTTCCTCCAAGCTCATTTGTATATGAAGAAACAAAAATAACCTGAGTGGTATGATGTTCACTCTCATCGGAAAAGGTACGATTTATCGAAGCTGAAATCGGGTCAACTGTTACATCGACCTGTTGATTTTGGTTGGGTATAGACCCATAGGATTCACTTTCAGAAAGAGTGGGTTTGACTAACATTTGATTTGAGTCAGTCAATTCATAAACTAGTGAAGGATTTAGGGATAGTTTCCTGTAACCAGATGGAAGTCGCTGCGGTGAAGCAAGACGGTTATCCAACACTTTTTGGGCTTCATCGAGATAGGGACAAAGGCGAATGGGGTGATTCCCTTCACATAAACTACATGGAAACTTAACTGTTCCCTTCTTTCCATGATCTTTACTGCCATTAGTTGATGGTGTGCCACCAACATGGTCTTTAGAATTTGATGACACAGGATGATGTGAACGGGAAGACCATTCTTCTAAGATTTGAGGAATATCAGGACAATCTCGAAGAACATGGTCTCCTGCACAAAATTTGCATGGATATCGAACTTTGCGATGCTTGATGGACGGTTTATCATTCGATGTTTCATTCAAAGCAATGGTTGCTTGGTTGTCCCTTTGTTGAATTTGATTCTTCTTCTTCTTCTTCCCTTTCTTCTTCTTCTTAGCCACCTGGTTACTAGTACCAATACTTTCACCAAGCGAAGAGGAAGAAGGGGAGGAAGAAACAAACGAGGAAGAAGGCAGAGGGTCAACTTTAGGATCAACTGGAGGTTGATTTTGTCCAGTTGGAGGTGTACTCGATTGCAGGTAAATCATGACATTTTGAACCAAGGAGGTTGAAAACAACCATACTGGAAAGCCAATGGTAAATCCCAGAAGGGACAATTTAGCCATATATGGAGCACCAATATTTCCGAAAGGAGGAAAAGGACTAGGATTTCCATCAAAAGGAATTCCTTGATCGGTAGACTCCGGATTTGTCGCCATATGTTTCAACCTAAGATAAACTAAGGAACGAGCGTGGAGGATGTTATGCATGGTCAATTAATTTTACGATACTGGAACACAAATTCACTTTTTCAATTTTAAAGAGTCGAGAAAAAGCAAAAGATGACTCTAGTCGCTTTCGATTTTTAATGAGCCTAAAAGGACAAGTGCTGAGATGATCCTTTTACTTTTAGAGAGTCGAAAAGGAATGAAAGTGACTACTTTGGAGACTCTAGACAAGAGGGTTTACCAGAAAAATCACAAAACTGCAATATACACCTTGGTGATAAATTAAAGAGAAATTACCAAGGAATTTATGTACGGCAGTCAATCTTCCGGAATGCTGCGTTCAGTGCATTACGATCAGTAAGGCGACAGACTTGGCTTCCTAGGGATAAAAGATTTAAGCCTATTGGGGTATCCCACTATATACGCGATGGTATAGGGAGCACAGGTCTGTACTACCAATTATCGTATCAAAGAGGAGGCATCTCCCAACCTTCAATGAAAATGATAGCCACTAGGTTTAAAGATGTCGGAACACGTCTCTAGCCTAGACCTCTAGATGTGTTGCATTAAATTCCAAACCGTTGTTAATTTAATTGAGGTTCATTTTAAGTTGACCTTTCTTAAAAATTTTCCTTTGAGGGTTCACCATAAAATGTGTTCTGAAATTCCTAAAGATGCATCTAGAATGGTAAGCAATCTTTTCGTTCATTTTCAACAATGAAAATCCTAAACTACAAGGGATAGAGCATAGAAGTAATTTTGAGAAAACGCCAAAGAGAACACACTACTGCAATTCCCTAAGTCATTCTTTTGAGCACACAAACCAAAATTCTAAAATGCAAATGCATGCATTTGTTTTCAGCTTCCCTTAATGTAAATGAGACAACAAGGAAAACTAAATGCAGAATGATTCAAAATGTTTCACACAAATGACAATTTTCGTCAATTTTTTTTTCAAAGAGAGAAAGGAGGATTAAACAACACTTTCAAATTTGAAGAAATAAAATTTTGGACACTTTGAATGAAATCAAATCAAATGCACAAAATAGTTTAATCGATTAGCTATGAAGGAGGATTTTTACAACACTTCACTTTTTCGATGAAATGGAAGACTTTATGACACTTTTTCTATTGAAACAACAACCAATCAATACCATTTTTTGATAATGGATCGTAAATGAAGAAACAAATACATAAAAACATTCACCAATCCTAATCTAAACAAGGCTAAATTAAGTGATGAAAGTTGGTTTCAATGATGAGACATCATTCATGTTCAACAAGCAACCAAACAAAGATGAAAACTGGTCAAAAACCTCAATTCAATTGAGCTTTAGAAGATCATCACACCCTAAAGAGGGACCAAGTGCGATGCATCGCACTTTGTCCATGCGGGAAGTGCTATGCATAGCAGGCCACAGTTAGGGATATTGCGATGATTACAGGGAGAGATTCTGAAGTTGTTTTTGGCTCAAATTTGATGCAATTTTCAGTGGATTAAGCTTGATTTCAATGAAAAATAGAAAGTAAAGTGTAGTGGAATGTTCTAAGAGGCTAATAAGCTACCAAAAAGGGAATTCAGATCCAGCGGAGTCGCCAATTTGTTTATGGGAAAATTATTATTTCTAAGAAATGCTAACCCTCTAGGCTTGGCAGCTAACCTAGAAACAACAGTTAAAACAAATCACTATTTTTCCTATGAATGAAAAATAAGAGAAAGATTATAAAGAGCCAACCTGTAACTTCCACTTGATTCCTCGCTTGATCTCTCTATCCTTTGGCCATTCTCGTTACTCCTCCCTGTACTTAACACGTTTGGAGAGTGCCTATGCAATTACAGAAACATAGACCCGTCAAAGCATAATGATCCATAATTCATAAACATCACAAAATCAAAAGTATGATAAACATATAATTGCATTGAAATATTACACAATCATAGGGGAAAAATGTTGAAAAGATTTATTAATAGAAAGGAGGATTACAACCCATAAGTTCGATCCAGTGCCATCCTCCCAACTTCAAACCTTCTTCACCTCATGAACAACAAGAAATTCCGACATTACAACAATAATTTGCCTCAATACTAAATCCATCAGCACTTCCTTATCAATCAGAAATATTCAGCCTCTAGATCTCTTGGATGAGGGATCCATTTATAGATGAGTGAAGGAGGTTGAGTCATGATGATGATGATGAATGCCTTTCTATTTCTAGGAATTGGTTCCATGAAAGAGGGGAATAGGTGGATGTTTCCTAGTTCCTTTAGTCATCCTTGGGCGAACTCAGAGGGGCAGGTGGCACAAGAGAAGCTTCTAGAGGTTTCCATGAGTAACTGATTCTTCAAAATCTCCCAGAATTTTGTCTAAGCTCGACCATTGCACCCTAAAGAGGGACAAACTACGATGCATAGCACTTGGACAGTGTGGCACCTGCTTTGCATAGCATCCTAACGCAGGGCTTTCTGCAATGATCCCTTTTAGGCACTTTTTGGATGAATTTCTTGATGGAACTTTTGGGGAATGAGGCATTTAGAGGACTAACTTTATTTAGGGCTTAAAACAACTATATTAGGGGTTGATGAACCCTAATATCATCGACATGTGAGTTGGGGTTGATGTGCCCAAATATGTCTATAACACCTGTTGCCAAGGTAGCTTCTATTAGATTACTTTTATTTATTGCTGCTGCTTTTGATTTTGAGGTAGAATAGATGGATGTGAAGACAACATTTATTCACAGGGATCTGGAAGAAGGGATCTACATGAAGCAACCTGAAGGCTTTACAATGAAGGGTAAGAAAGAACTAGTATGCAAGTTAAAAAAGTCTTTGTATGGGTTAAAACAGTCACCAAAGATGTGGTATCATAAATTTGATACATTTATATGCAGACTTGGCTTCAATAGAAGCAAAACATATCACTGTGTGTATTTTAAATTAATTGGTGACTGTGTTATTTATCTGGTCTTGTATGTGGATGATATGTTTCTAGTTGGAAATGACAAAGAAATGATCCAGGATTTGAATACCCAATTGTCCTCCAAATTCGACATGAAAGATGTTGGTGCTGCAAACTATATTTTGGGCATGAAAATTAAAAGAGATCAGGTAAAGAGGAAGCTCTGGTTAAACCAGAGGAAGTATGTCGAGACAATATTGCAAAGGTTTAATATGTAGGATAGCAAATCGGTGAAGGTTTCAACTTCCTATTCTTGTAGGTGTAGAATTATCTGTTGAACAGTGTCCCAAGACACAAGAAGAGGAAGAGGACATGTCTTGTGTTCCATATACAAGTGCAATCGGTAGCCTGATGTATGTGAAGGTTCTGTACTAGACCATACATTGCACATGTAGTGGGATTATTGAGCAGGTTTATGTCAAAACCAAGGAAGGAGCATTGGAAAACAGTGAAGCAGGTTTTAAGGTATTTGCGTGGCACTAGTGATTATGGTTTATGCTACCAAGGAAGACCAGGATTGGATAGAGTTTTGGATATTCGTGGCTTTGTTGATGCAAAATGGGCTGGAGATCTGGATCGGAGAAGATCTACAAGTGGGTATGTGTTTAACCTATTTGGAGGTGTATTCAATTCGATGAGTAAGAAACAATCTGTAGTGGCACTATCAACTACAGAGGCAGAATACATGGTAGCCACTCATGCAAGCAAGGAAGTAGTTTGGTTGCAGAGATTGTGTTCAAGTATGGGATTAGTACAGGGAGCTCTAAGGATAGATTGCGATAGCTAAAGTGAAATTTTCTTAGCAAAGAACCCTGCTTACCATTCAAAGACAAAGCACATTGATTTTTAGTATCACTTTGTGAGGGATATGATAGAAGACAAAAAGGTGTTGCTGGTAAAGGTGGACACTTTGAAGAATATTGCAGATGCATTGACAAAATCTGTGAGCTCAGAAAAGTTCACTTGGTGTAGAGAAACAATGGGCATTGCAGGGCTGGACAAATGACTAGTCTTTCTTGTGGTCCCTTATGGAAAGAAAATAAGTGGGAGAATGTTGTGTTGTGTTATATTCTTTCCACGACTAGCCCATGGTTTTGTGCATGGTTTTCACACATGGTTTTGGGCGCGATGGTTTTTGGTCCATGGTATTGGATGCTTAAGCATGTATATATATGTATTGTAACATTGAAATGAACAATAATAAAAAATCAATCTGGTAGTCCCAGTTTTTGGATCTAGGGGAAAATCTCTGTGTATATTTGTTTTATGTGTTAAACTCTCACCTTTGTTTATTTTCTATTTTAGAATTTGTATGTAGGTAATTTCTGTACGGGGTTAAAACCTACATTGGAGCCTCCCTACTAACCTTTCACAGCACCATGTCTTGCTTCGTCAAGTACACAAGCTTCAGTGATTTTCTTGCACAAAGAAAACTTGTCTATCAAAGCTCGATGCACTCCCCTCATAGGTTGTTCCTCGAGACTTGGTCCAAATACAAGCTGAGCAACTCCCTCAAGAAATTTTCAATTTTGGAGGGAAACCAACGTTCCCTCTATAAATTGCGCAATTCTGTTTGGCGGCCTGCTGGGTTCTAGAATTCACAATCCGACCAGTGAGGCTTCATCCAGAAAATTGTGCAATTCTTCCCAACAGGGTTGCTCAGCCCAGGAATTGTGTAATCTTGGGTAGTAGTCAGCTTCTCTGCCCATAAATTGTACAAATTTAATGGGCATCTAGCCCAACTCCCTTCCATAAATGCACATTTTCTCCCAGCAGTTGAGCCTGCTCATGCATGTGCAGTTGGGTTCACCAGTTCCAGCTCAGACCAAGGAAACTTGACTTGCATGCATGGCTTTCTTTTTCATGGAATAGCAAAAGGAAACATGCAAAAGGCATCCCATGATTCAAGGAGCTATTTTTAGCAGCTGGAGGTCACATGCAAATATCGTTTTAGAATCTTTCCTCCATGTGTCACTTTTTCCTAGATTTGTGGGATGCGCGTCATGAGCCCAAAATTATTTATTTGATGGATCAGAGCTCATTATTTCACATCAATCTTTGAGCTCTAACATCCCACAACACATCCAAGACTCTTCGACACATCCGGCTCAACTATTCACGGGTAAGTGGTCTCAACTTGTCTTTTTCAACATTTCTGTCGATTTTTATGTTTTTACTTGTGTGAGTGTTGTTTGCTTGATTTATTTGTATGCTTGTTGTTGTTTACTTGCATACTAGCTTGCAATAGCACCGTTTTAGTTTTTGTTAACATCTCACTATTGTTGCATGCATGAAACTGTTTTGCGCAAAAGGTCGTCGATTCGGAGACTCACCTCACCCACATGCATTTTGATCTATTTTATGAATATTTCATTCAATGTTTGCATGCATGATCAATCACTTCTGCTTACACTTAGTATCACCATGCATTCACTTTCACATTTTCTTTTAGTTGCTCGTTGGTGAGTCCAACAGCTAGTCAGCCTCCCTAGACAACCCAAACTACTTTTTACGCAAGTCTGGCAAGAAGTCTCCCAACCTCCCAAAAGAAATTGCGCAATCCCTGCCTATCATTCCTAAGGTATGTGTTATGTCATTCCTAAATTTTCTTTGGCTTTAAGTGACAGATTTATGGCCATGCATGTTGCTTTGTCTCCAGATCTTTCAAGTTTTTTTCCGCCTCTTAGCAGTACAGGATCAATGGCTTCCAAGAGAGTAGGATCAAAGGACTGATGGAAGTGAAAATGGAGCAATAGTTGAGCGAGTGTCCTCATGTCTACCAATATATGAAGATACCAAGCTATTTCTAGACAAGGAAATCAAGATAAAATGGCAAGAGGTAAATGATGCATTTGCAGGCACTTTTGGGGAAGACCTCGAGGATCGCCAAGTATACTGAACATTCACAAGTCCGGCTTGTACTGGATTGCATCTAGATACCCTGCGTTCCCATGCATGGACATGATACACTGGATCGTCTGGCACACTAATCCTAAGACAATGACTTTGAGCAATGTCAGTGGGACGAATATTGCAACCTTCTGGGCACATGATTATGATGATATGTATAATATGTCGGAGCCTGTGATTATCATGGATAATCCATTCAGCTTACCGAGCAGCAATGCAAACTCCAACGACATTTTGAAGAACTGGGTAAAGGAGCCAACTCGATTTAGGATGACACCCAACCAAATATACAAGATGAAGATACTACAGAAGGCATATCAATAATTGTTCATATTTTCATGTCGATTGTATGGACAAGAAAGAACGAAAATCTTCTTATAGAGTTGGGTGATTGCGTTGGACCAACTGGCCAGAGAAGGAAAACCATGTAACTGTTCCATCATGTTGGCTCATCAGCTGAAGAAATAGGTAACAAAGGCTCGACAGTCACTCGAAGGTATGAAAGTAGAGATCTACATGTTCGCTTACATCTTAGATTCAATCTATGCCTGATAGGAGTTCCCAGGCTAGAAGTGCACATGGTCACCGATGGAGACTACTGTGAATACTTATTATAAGTTTGTGTACGAATGTAGCTTCAGAGGAGTTATCACACAATTGTCTGATCATTTTGTCACCCCAACTTACAAGATGATATTCACATCTTGGCAGGATGATATTCATGTTGGTGACAGCATCCGCCTGAGTTGAACTGAAGAAGGAAATACTAGTTGAAGTATTGTCCCTTGACATAGTTATGTGAGCGCTGTATTCCAACTTTGGCACCGTGCATAAGGCAGTCTTCCATCTCAACGAATGGTAGCAACAATGTGTTAGAAGAGCATGAATCTTGGTGAAATTGCATGCTGCTATTGATTACATGAAAACATGGATGATGAGATACAAAGGAGCCCCACTTCACTTTCCTAAGATGATGAAGCCTAGAGCGCTCGAGCTGAAGGCACGTATCCAGAATCAAATCTTGAACTATGAAGAACTCCCATAGCTCATCACTAGTATACAGGCTTCCCATGCACATGTACTCAAGAGTATGGTTGTTATGGTGCACGCACATGCGATCCCATCTATCAGGACTCTCACCCAGGAAAAGACAAAGGCATAGGTCCGACTAGAGCTTGACTCGTACTTTGATGAGCTGATGCGCATTGCCACCAGCCTAGACTTGTCCATCAATGCAGACATCATGCAGAAGCATGCTGCTGGTCCGGTCGTGTTGAAGAAAATGATGCACATGCTTTCAGACGAGTTGGAGAGAGGAGATCAAGCAGTGTATCTGGATGCTATCGAGGCAAGAGTCAGGTTCCAGAAAGATTTCACCTTGGAGCACAAGGACACCATCACAGACTACCGATCTTGGCATCAATTCGCTATTGTTGATCATTGCAAAGATGTTGAAGAGTTGGAATTCCATGGTTGTCTAAGTCATAGTGATGTCTAGCATGGCTTTCTCAACCCATTTTGTCTCACATGGGTACATGTGCATTGTAATGTAACATCTTGTCAAGTGTAAGTCAAGTGTCGATAATTGGATGTAACAGTCATAAAGTAGATGAAGAATCATGAGGGTAGATGAACTATCACAAAGGGGAATGTCAAGGGTCACCCCACCCTTTGCTATAAGTAGTCCATCATAACTCATTGTAAAGGCTTTTGGTCAGCCAAGCTTCCGATAATACTATCTTGGAGAGAGCTTGGAGAGTATTGTAATGAGCCTTGGCTTCTCCATGGCGCAGAGCTAGTACATCTATTTGGAGGAGTAGGTAGTTGTGGCTCTAACGTTCCACCGTTGGAACTAATGGTTGGAAATGGATGTATTATATGATTGGAACTTACACTTCTTAATATAACAAGATCCAACACGTTTCATGCATATGTTTTATTGTATTCTATGGTATCTGGTTTACTCTAAATGATATATGTAGCTGTTTTCTTACGCATGCATGTATAGCTATCTGTGTATGTGTATATGAATCTTTCTGAAATGTGTTGTTGGTTTAACCATCGCTTTGGATTGCTAGCTAACTTGCCTTCCATGTTGTGATGCATATTTTATCATGTGTTCCCTTCTTAACTCTGTGATATCACAGGTTTCCAAGGGGTGCACTCATCTCAACCCCCATGTGTTAGAACCTCTCATGCACCTTCCTTGGCTCACTTCATCTGTCACACACTTGCTACTCACGGTGATCCAAAATGGATCCATTTACTCTCTAATTCTTCAAAAACCGTTTAAAAGATCAAAACAAACGCATGAGAAGAACCCTTAGAAACATCGGAAAACACTATTGAGAGGCGAAAAACACAAGAAATAGTGGGAAACAGGCTTATCGGCAGTCAAAGGAGTGATGCACAGTAGCCATCAGATTTGCCTACGGTCTAGATTTGGTCAGCAAATCACAATCGACAAAGGCTATCAGAGGATATCGGCACATATCATATATGTATTGTGATAGCGATCAATGGGGTCAACGAGGGCTGTCGATTAAGCGCGTAGATTGATGTCCCACATTGCATCGTGACATCGCATTGGAAAACCACAATAGAGCGCTCACAAAACAACCCTGGGTTATCGCGATATGCAATTGTGATCAATCACATCGCGATATCGCAATTGAAGTTACATATAGGAGCAGGCACACACACACACACACACGCACACACACACATATGCGTGATGCGACTAGCCAAACCCAATGGGAATATAAACTCTATTGCATAAGGTTTGAGATCTGTCATAAGCCGTTTTGTAGTATTTTCACAATTTTAATGCATTTCTAAAATACAAAAGGACAGGCCATTTGTGACATGTGATAGCGACTCACAGGTGGACGCAATAGGAGAATAGGATGCATTTATGAATATTTGAATTCCAGATGAATATTGTTTCTGGTGGATTTTCACAGTTTTGAATGCATTTATTTGTGTTAATAGAGAACAACCATTTCAGGGATTTCAAAGGCCCGATGCACTCGTCCGTTGCAGAATAGGTGGTCACCTCCACTTAATGCATTATGCAATAATTATTTAATGTTAGAAGAGGGATTTTAGTGGACAGAGGCTAGGATATAGAAAACTAAGAAGCGAAAATGAACAGGCAGAGCAGATTGGATTTAAAGCCATAGAAAACAGAAGACAAAGGTAGGCAATGTCGGGATAGAGCAAAGACAGAGATAGAGAGTGATTGAGAGAGTCTGTGTACTCAGAGAGGCTTGAGAGGTTCACACAAACTCTTGTTGTTGTATATGTTGTGTGTTGAGTCTCAAATTGAGCTCACACTATTGTAAAAATCTGTTTGAAGACATAATAGAGAGGTCACCACTGAAGGCTAGACTAGGAGATGTAGCCCAAGACTATTGGGTGAACTCCTTATTAAATTTGTTGTGTTTATGTGTGTTGTCTATTATGCTTTTTTACTGCTTCATTGTCTGTGTATTTCAAACTCTTATTGATCCATTGCATAAAATAACATAGGAAAATCCATGCACATGAGTCTGTAATAACTTAATAAATGTCATAGATCTCATTATCAGATCAAGTGGTATCAAAGCTTTAGGTTTGCTAAGGTTAGACAAGCTTGTGTTGGATTGTTGAATGCTAACTAGGTCAAAGCTCAAAATAGGAGAAGGAGAATTGGTTGAGGCTAACCTAGAAATTGGTAGAGTCTATCCTAGGAGGAAAATGGCAGAAGAAATTCCCTCGGAATCAGACTCTTATTTCATGGATAGATTCATGACCATGAGGCCCATAGTAGAAGAGATGTATCGAGAATTTAAGAAAGGTCGAGGTGAAGATACTTCAACCTCCAAATAAGACAAAGGAACAAAATAACCTCTTCTAGATGGTCATTCTGAAGGGAAACATAAAGGAAAGGAGCCTCCTTTATCCACACCTCCTTCTAGCCCTGAAAATAAAAAGAAGAAAACATCTTTGATTAAATTAGATGTAAAATTTGATTTGCTAGTCTATGATGGAGAATTAAATGTAGAAAAGCTAGATAACTGGATTATACATATTGATGTATATTGTAGGGTGCAGAACATCTATTCAAAAAGGAGAAAGATTCAGCTGTCCAGCCTTCACCTTGGAGGAACTGCCCTAGTGTGTTGGGAAGGCAGGACACAAGCTGATTTGAAAAAGCATGGTAAAATTATTTCTACCTGGAGTGAATTTGTTTCTGCCATTAAAAAACAGTTCTATCCACTAGCTTATATGCAACAAGCTATGATGAATTTGCAAACTCTTCACCAATTAAAAGGGCAAAGTGTACAAATCTATACCCAGGAATTTAGAAAAAGAGCTTTAATTCTAGGCATTTTTTTAGAGTCACTTGAAACTTTGCTGAAGTATATAGGTGGTCTGCATAGCTATTTGAGGCACACCATTCTCATGTTTAACCCTACTAGCATAGATGAGGTATTTGTTCAGGCTACACATCTAAAGGCTAGAGGCAAAAATGTGAACCCAAAGATTGGGGGATCATCAAAACCCACTGCAAGAAAAAACAAGGAAAAGAAGAAGCAGTAATGGAAGGAGAGGAAGGCAAATGCTGTACAGAAAGCCAAACCTTCATGCACTCACTGCAAGAAGGATGGGCATGATGATGAACATTGCTGGTCTTTGCATCCGGAATTGAAACCCAAGAAGTTCGATGGCAAGAAGAAGAAGACTGTTGCTGCTATACAGAGGGATTTGGGGTCAGACTTAGGTGATGAAACAACAATCACAACTACAGGTATAAAAGGTAAAAATTCTGAAGCATCTATTAGTAATTATGCAAAAACTATTGATAATGAAGAAAATGAGAGGAAAAGACGATCTTTTTCATATTAGAGTTATTTCCAAGCATCAAAAGATTGATACTTTATTTGATAGTGGATCACAAGTAAACTTGATTTCTGAAGCAATTGTAAATAAGCTGGGATTACTAGGTACACCTCACAAGATGATCTGGAATTTATCCAGGATAAAGAATTAAAGGTATTACAGACTCATGTGCATGGATGTGCCTATGTTACTTATACAATAGATCGATAAGATTGCTAGAATACATAGAAACTGAGGAAATTAGAGAAAAACATAACAGTCAAACATGTAAACAAACAAATTTAATAAGGAGTTCACCTAATGCTCCTGGGCTATGTCTCCTGGTCCAACCTTTCGGTGGTGGCCTCTCTATTATGTTTTCAAGTAGAGTTTTACAACAGTGAACTCAAATTGAGTCTCACTTAATAGATGTAAGTCAGTAGGACTGGAGTACACAGAGTCTCCTTACGGAAACTCAACCTCTGAGGGTCACAGTAGTATGACAGACCTATGCCGAGGAGTTTGCTTGAACCTCTCAAGCCTTCAATGGAGTACACAGACTCTCTGACTCTCTTTGGCTCTGTCTGGCTCAATGCTGCCTTCAGGTCAGCTTAGCTTCTAATCTTTGTTCTCTACTATTAGCTTCTTGCGTCTCTGTTATTTTGCCTCCTTTCTACTTCTGTTAGTTCATGGCTTTAAAGCCAGTCTATTCTTTGACTGTTCATTTCTGCTTCTCGACCTTCTCATTTCGTTACTTCTGTCCGTCTGAATTCCTCTGCTCTGCATCATCATCACTGGGTAATGCCTCGCAGGGAGGTGGCCACTTGTTTCCTAACGAACTGGGCGACAGATTCCTTGAATCATATTTGAATGGCCGTTAATTCCGTTTGCTTCAAGATTTCCCATGAACGTGAATCGTTTGCCAACTCATCATCCACGTTAGACTCCAAATCCCCTTTAATCTTGCTTTTTGACTTGTCAAATCTGGTCAGTCATCAGGACGCATCTCCGCCGACGATCTGGGCCCCGTAGATCCTGTTAGTTTCAGTCTTTACAGCCTTCCTCCAGTGATCAAATATTCTCTTACAAAGTGATTTTGAAGTGTCAAGGTCAAATTTTGTCATTTCAGTGAGTCTTCAAGCAAAATTTGGTCACTAGGCATTAGGTATAGGGTTTGCTTTCACTCCTTCTAAAGTTGTCCAAATGGCGGTCAATGTCATCATTTAGCTGAGTCTATCATCATTCCTAGGGTTTTCATTATCATGTCAATGTCTAATGAGTCATTTTACGTCTTGTTCATGCTTCAGTTGTGCCTTAGCAAGTTCATTTCCCTCTCCTAGGGTTTTGAAGCCAATTTCTCTTGGATGGTCAAATCAATGGAAAAACTTGTTTCCTGATGTTCATACACCTTCCCCTATCCTTAAAGTACCATATCATACACTTTCCAACACTCAGATTCCCCAAAACCCTCATTTTTGCACAAACCCTAGTTTCTAGCTACAACCTGGCAATTTTCTAGGTTTGGCCTGTGATTTGCCCTTTTGGACCCCTTCCCCTCACTCAATCTCT
>APFE031208113.1:17573-43738 GCA_000404065.3 Pinus taeda
ACCTCTCCGCTCCAGAATTAAAGACAAGGGTACAGATGCGATCGACATGGATCCCATCGGCCTCCCGGCCACCCTAAAATCATCTAGAGGATGCCCCTCACAGCTCTCCAAAGCCAGACATACTGCAAATGAAGAAGTTGCCCTTGGGCGACAGTAGACCATCGATAGGGCCCTTAGAGTTAGGGACGGCCCTCTGTCCCATCCTCCATGAAATTCTTATCCTTCAACTGTCGCGGGGTCGCTAGCCCCATAAAAAAACTAGCCCTCAGAAGACTGATCACTTCGTCTGAACTAGATATCATTTTCCTACAAGAAACCCTCTGCTCGACGTCATCCCTCATACCTACCCTCATCTCATGGAAGCCGAATTGGACCTTCCACGCATTAGATGCATCCAGGAGGTCGGGCGATATTGCGGTTGGTTTTAGTAACAAGTCTATGGTGCTTAGGAATGTTTGGGGTGGCAGAGGTTTCCTGGGAATAGACGTATTCACCCCCTCAATCGGATCTGAGATCCGTATCATTAATTTATATGGACCTTGTTTGGATAGAGAAACTTTCTGGAGGACTCTTCTCGAATCTGAACTTTTACAGGGAGACAATGTCATCCTGGGTGGAGATTTGAACTTTTCAATGGGATACTGTGAATCCTGGGGTCACTCAACCCAGGTGGATAGCCTATTCGACATGATCTCCACCTTCCTTGAAGAGCATCAGTGGGCTGATATACCTCCTGTCAGAATCCAGCATACCTGGACTAACAACAGAAGCAGCGACCATAGTCTTGCTAGAAGACTAGACAGATTTCTCATCAAAGAAACTTTCCTAAACCTTCATCCTCGAATTAGGCAATGGGTTGGCTCTGGAGGCATATTGGATCATTGGCCCATATTTTTGGAACTTACGAACAACAATCCGAGGATTAAAAGCCCCTTCAAATTCAATGCCTCCTCGCTCAAGGATCCCTCATACCTACAATTAGTGTCGGACTATTGGAGATCTAACCCCATATCGGATCGGGAGGATCATTCTGCTGGTTTCATCAGAAAAATGACAGACCTCAAGAGGATATCTAGAGAATGGGCACATCAGAAATGGGTCAGAGATGATAACACATTGAAGGAAGCTAAACAGACCATTGCTAGGTTCGAAGGAGCATCAAACGGTACCTTTACATCATAGGAAGAAAAGGATGCTTACTCCACCCTTGTCACAAAGCGTACCCAGATCTTGAAGCAAAGAGAGGAGAGTTGGCGCCTGAGAATTAGGGCAATATGGCTTGCTGAAGGTGATAACAATACCAAGTTTTACCATAAATATGCAAATGGAAGGAAAGCCATCAACACTATCTGGGAACTACAAAATGAGCAAGGCCAAGTGATAATCGCAGCAGGGCCTGGCTAGATTAGAAATTGATCACTTCAGTTCCATCTACAAGGCACCTAGAGAAGTCAATATACTAGAAATAATGAGGGTGGCAGAACTCTTCCCTAGTTTTGTACAACAGGAGGACTCGGAGAACCTGATGAAGGAGGTGACGAGGGAGGAGCTTGAAGCAACCATCAAATGGTTCAATAAAGACAAGAGTCTTGGACCTGATGGGTGGACTATTGAATTCTACGTTGCTTTATTTGATATCCTGGGCAATGACTAACTAAGAATTGTGGAGGACTATAGAAGAAGTGGCAACATTCCCTCTGCCATTAAATCTACCTTTATTGCCCTCATACTGAAATCAGAGTCCCCCACCTCCTACAATGATTTCAGGCCCATCTCACTCTGTAATTGCCTCTATAAAATCATTGCGGAAATTATTGCTAATTGACCGAAGCCTATTCTATCCAAGCATATATCACCTGAACAATTCGCGTTTCTACAGCATCGACAAATACATGAGGCTATTGCCACTGCTCAGGAAATCCTCCAAACTCTACAGACGAAGAAACAGAAGGGCATGATCTTGAAGGTAGATCTCTCGAAGGCCTTCGACAGAGCAAACTGGCTATATATAGGGTTATTATTAACTCACCTAGGTTTCCCTTACGCCTACATTAAATGGATCATGAGCTGTATAAAGGATGTTACCTACAGTGTATTACTAAATGGGGAAGCTACTCAATTTTTCCTATCTGAGAGAGGGCTCAGACAGGGATGCCCTCTCTCCCCTCTTCTATTTCTATCAATCATGGAAGGGTTAAGCAAAGCCATCATTGCTGCCCATGATAGAAATCAGTTGGTTGGAATCAAGATCTCGGATAACCTTTTCCTGACTCATCTCTTATTCATAGATGATGTCCTGATTTTTTTAAATGGCAACTTGGGAGACACCACCGTTCTTCATAATATCTTCAAGCTCTTTCAGCAGGCTACAGGGATGACCATAAACGAAGGCAAATCCACCATTACAACATTTGGATGCTCCCAACATGAGACCATTTTTTCTACCCAACGATTTCCCTTCTCTGCCCTAAACTTGGAAGATGGATTAAAATATCTGGGGTTTTAGGCTAAAACCCATTGGATACCGGATCACAGATTGGACATGGCTTATTGCGAAAGTGGAAAAACGCCTTCAAATCTGGTATCATAAATATCTCTCCTGGTCTGGCAGATTAGTTCTCATTAAGGCTATTATTGAAGCCACTCATATGTTCTGGATGACCCTAGCATGGATACCAAAAGGAATCCTGAGCAGACTACAAAGGATTTGTTGTAGATTCTTATGGAAGGGCAACCAACTAGGGAACATCTTTGCATGGGTTAAGTGGGACAGGATTGCATTACCCAAGCGTTGGGGAGGATGGGGTATAAAAAGGCTCGATCTGTTCTCCAAAGCACTAGCATCCAAACTAGGCTGGAAACTCATCACCTCCAACAGTCTCTGGACCAGGATTCTCAAGCAAAATATATATGGCCCATGAACTTGATGGATTGGTTCAGACAGACACAACATTCGAACAACAACATCTCCAACATTTGGAAGGTGATGATGAATGCTTTACCCCTTCTATGACAGGGAATCACTTGGAGAATAAATGAAGGGAATGCTATTCGTATAGGCATAGATCGATGGGTGGGATGTGGAAACGCGCACAAATTGACAGTTGACCTGGTAAGGCACTTAAACAATAGAGGCATCATTTATATAAAGCATATCGGGGATCAGATAAGAACCACATTTCTAAATTAGGCATGGAAATCATCCCATGATTTGGACATCCCCGAGCCTTGGAGAATTGAATGGCAACACTACATTGAAGCCCTCATCCAGGCACACATTCGACTGATTGAGGAACTGGATGAAATAATCTGGGCATTCATGAAGAATGGGCTATACTCCCCCATAGAAGGATACATTAGACTCATGGATCCACTCAAACCTCGAAACATTGACCCAAACTAGAGATACTTTTCGAAGCTCAAGGCTGCCCCATGCGCTCGCCTTTTACTATGGAACATTCTCTTTGAAAAAGTCCCCACCGATGCTAATCTGATGAAAAGATCCTTTCATGGACCTTTTTTGGTGCCACCTTTGTAGACAATATGAAGAAAACACAGAGCACCTCTTCCTTAGCTGCCCATCCTCCAGAGAATTTTGGAATAGTATCTCTTCTCATTATTCTTTTCACAACAATTGGAATGGCAACAACATACAAGAAGCTTGGAAAGCTTGGTGTCATGATCACAGGGGCAAAGCCAGAAATCTGCCTCTTATAGTTTGTTGGGCCATCTGGATCACCAGAAATCACTCTATCTTCAACCTCAAAGACCCCCACTGGCCATCTATACTTCACCATACTATAGTTGAATACGACATTCTACCTAAAGATGAAAATCTTGCCCCTACCCGCACCATCACCCCTGAAAGCATTGACTATACTAAACCTTGGGCATACTTTGATGGTTCTGCTCAGGAGGCGGGATGTGGGGGAGGAGCCATACTTTACCTGAATGTCTCTCACAAATACAAAATCCATATCAACCTGGGCAGGGGTACAAACAATTTTACTGAGCTTTACACAACCAAACACCTCATATACTTCGCCTTAGAGCATCATTGCAGACATCTATAGTTATATGGCGATTCAAAAATTGTGTGTGACTAGCTAAACAACACATCACATTGTAATGCATATACATTGAGACACATACTTGGAGAAGCTCGAAGAATGATATTGTCTTTTGACACATTTGTCTGTCGACATATTTACAGGGAATATAATTCAGAGGCTGATCAACTATCAAAAGAGACAACGCATCTACAGGATGATGACTGGCTGATACAGGAGGAAATTGATGGTACCTACCATCAATACTACCACAGACCGTTTGTTGATCTTGGACGGATTGGGCAATAAGCCCAACTATTACTGTTAACAATGTAGATATCATGTTTTTTTTTATATAACTATATATGCGGTTGTAAATATTACAGTTCTTGGACTTGGCACACAGTACTTTTCTCTCTGCGTAGAGAAGTTATCATTTTTGGTTTTTATTCCTCCTCCTGTTTGAGGAAAGTTTTGTTACAATTGGGTTGATGATTGGCTCCCTGTGAGGAGCATTCGAGATTAGTTGTTTAAGTTATATATTGCACAGTGTCTTGTATCTTGACAAGCAATCTTGCCTCATTATGAATATGCCTCGGCATCTACAAAATGTAATTTCTTATATATTAATAGAAATTACGACTTTTTCCATGGGAAAAAAAAAAAAAAAAAAAAAAAGTGTCAAACTTGTTTGTTATTTTATGTACTGTCAATTTAAATGGAAGTGCTCATAATTTTATTCAATATTATCTTGTACAACTAGAAATAAAATGATGTGGGGGTGGTGTTTCTAGTGATTTTTGAACTTGTTTTAATTACCTATATTTAGCCTATTTAAATTAAATAGTTGCATTGACCATCTTATCTTCAAGTCAGTAACTTTGCTTGAGGGCATCTTCATGACATCCACCATCTATGAAAATTATGAAATATTAGTAGTATCTTGAACTAAATAGACAATGTTTGCATATAATCTTTTATTGTGTTTTTTACTCCATGTCACAAATTTATTGATATTTTATGATTCTTGGTATCGATTTACACGCTAAGACTAGATTCATCATGCTTGCTAGGATTTTTAGTTGTGCACACATCATATTGCTCACTTCTAATTGTATCAAAAATAGAGACTATGCACAATGACATGTAGTGACATGTGGGTGTCTATTTTACTCAATGATATGCTTGATTTTTTAACCCAATCCAATCCTACCACAATGAAATTAAGAGAGACAAGGACACAAGAAGGACTATCAATAAATGAAATTAGATACTTTAGCATGCAACTCAAATTGTACTCGAATGTAACGATAAGTATTTGCAGCTTCCTGGTCACCGATAAGCATCAAATCACGTTGTGAAAAATTCCTTGCATTATGAGAATTTGGTTGCATCTGCACTAATCCTCTGTAGTAGTTATTTAACTAGCCTATAGATATAATTTTAGAAACCAAACTACTCCTGCAATTCTTCCCTATATGGATCATCTGTGTCCCCCCCTATTGATAGTTATTTTTAAAGGCAATAGAATAAAACTCTCCAATTGCATCATTGCCTTTTAAAACAATGCTTTAGCATTTTGACGTGATTGTCGAACCAGTCTCTACTCAGGTCCATGAAATCCTTGATTTGTATCCATCGCACAAACCTCTTTTCATAATAAAATTATAAATCCCATGTCTGCATTCCTCTCATCCCTGACATACCAATTCTTTAAAGTGGAATACTTTATCGTTGCTCCCTCAGTGCAATAGAGATCCACTATTGTGGCATGGAGATTATTAGTTTCATAAAATAGTGTAGTGCATCATTCAATATATGTCACATAACTCCTCTCATCTACAACAATAAGATTCCTCTCAAACTGCCCAGTCTCCATCTCATTCATCCTTAAATAAGTGGATATTTCCATGGGTGACAGAGTGTGCTTGGGGATTTAATAGAAATAGCTATCACTAAAATAAAATAAAAAATACAATGCAACATAATAGTTATCAGCAGGAGGAACAACCCTGCCAAGATACTTCCTAACTAGATCAAGATACTCATGAATTACCTCTTATAACGAACAAAAGATAACCTCAACTACCTATAGAGTGTACCTATGCATGATAGCAATGAAAACACTGTCAAAAACAACATCTAAGACAATGTTGGTCAATCTCTTCTTCTAATCAAGGGCATGCCCAACTCTTGAAAAGTATCAAACAGGTCAGGGTCTACCTCATCCAGGATCCTCTTCTTCTTCTACTCTCTCTATTTAGGTTCATAATATTAGCAAAGGTTTTGGAAATTGATGGGTGGGTAAAAGTTATAAGACCATTTGGGTTCTTCCATTTTTAATCATTGTCTGTAAGCATTGAGTATAAATTGCAAAATCCATTCAAGTTCCTTCTTTTTAGCTAAAATTAACCTAATATTTGGAGAGTTGTAAGGCTTTATGGATCTAAGTATATTCTACTTAAATTATAGTAACATGATTTAAAGCTATAGACATTGAGATCATAATCTAAGGATGAAACAGAAAAGATTTTATGTTCATGATTACAAGAAATTTTAATTTGATGTAACAAAGTTTGAGGAAGGTCTAGCATTTTCATCCTCCAAGAAAATTTGCTTGCATCACTCGAGCCCTTTGAATTTGGGCATTGTAGAGTCCATTACACAAAAAATCAACCATTAAAAAAAAGGTGAAAAGAAAAAATAAAATTTCATGCATTCTGACCCTAGAAACGTTAGGGAGGAACGAACTGATCTGTACAATAAGGACATGAAAAATGATTACTTGTGCATCTTCTTTTGATGAATTGTTGGCCACAATCAAGATCTTCATTATCATAATCATTAAACCCTCAACTCTAAATGAAATTTATGCTTTGATCATATAAACCCTCAAAATAGTTTACCCATAAGAACAAAAAATCAATGTCCGCGTTATCATAATCATTAAACCCTCAATTGTAGATGAAATTTATGCTTTGATCATATAAAAACCCTCAAAATTATTTACCCATAAGAACAAAAATCATGTTTAGTAAAAAGGAAGAACTCTCCACAGTCCAAATTCATACTCATGTACGAATGGCCAAAATCCATGCCCAATGACATTGCCCTTCCTCCATCTAATCGTTGATGCTATCCTAAGGTGTTTCCCATGCAAACTCCATCTGGGGTTGGAATCCCGTGAAATCCATAGATCATGTTTATTGTCTTCCTTCTTCTAGCATTTCCACAAGGTAGATAAAAATGGAGTGCTACAATGTGATGTTGTAATCAGTGAATATTTTATTTGAACCTAGCGCTAAACTAGAAATGAAAAAGAAAAGAAATATTTATAATATGTTGACAGTGTTGGACCCACCAACATGTCAAGGGGATCTCCCAAGTAAGAAGTCCCACCAATTAGACCTCAGACCGTTTGCTGTAGGAATCCCAATAGTGAGTCGTATAGCAATGCCTTGACCAAGATTTCCCATAGAGGAAAGTAAGATAACTCTGCCAGTAGCAAGGGTATGACCGCTGCAGTGTGTCAAGGAAGTTGCATGAGAGGTTATAACACATGTGGGTTGAGATGAGTGCAACCCTTGGCAACTTGTAATAGTACTCGAATGGGAAGGGAACACACGAGCAAAGATACATCACAAGCTGGAAAGCAAGTCAACCGGAAATCCAAAGTGATGGTTAAAACAATAGCACATCTGCAACAAGATTCATACAATTGTATATAAAATATTTCGTACACAACTACGTAAGTTAAACAACATACATTGCTACAACAACCAGAATAGTCCAACTACAATAACAACATATGCATGAAAACGTGTTGACTATGTTTTATTAAGAAGTGTATGTTCCATTCATACAATACATCCATGTAAACCCGCTAGCTCCAATAGTAGAACGTTACAGCCACATCTGCTTGCTCCTCGAAAGAGATGTACTAACTTCATGCAATGGAGAAGCCATGGCGCGTTACAATATTGTCAAAGCTCTCTCCAAGATAGTCTTATCAGAAGCTTGGCTGACCAAAAGCCTTTACAATGAGTTAGGAGGTTCTATTTATAGCAAAGGGTGGGGTGACCATTGACATTCCCCTTTGTGATAGTTCATCTACCCTCATGACTCTTCATCTACTCTATGATTGTTACATCCAACTATTGACACTTAATCTTCCACTTAACATGATGTTGCATTACAATGCACATGTGCTAATGTGAGATGAAATGGCTTGAGCAAGCCATGCAAGAAATCATTGACACTGAGTCTGTTGTGGTGAGACCAACTCTTTTACATGTTTGTGATGGTGAAGGTGGTGAGTTGATGTCAAGCTTGGTCGTCCGTGATGGTGTGCATGCACCCCATGGTGACATCTTGTCGAAGCGAACTCTTGCCTCCGTTGCAACTGGTGCATTGGTTCGGCCCCTTCATCCAACTCATCTACTAACATGCACATGGTATTATTGGGTGCGGTTGAACCAAAAATGCACTAATGCATAGCGTCCTTGCTAATCTTCAAGTTTGTGCTAGTGGTTATGTGCATCAGCTAGCCGAAGTGCATGTTCAACTCCAGTTGGACTTGCTTCTTGTCATCACCTTGGTGAGTGTGTTGAATGAGTTGGATTGCATGCATGCACACAATGACATGCATGCTATTGAATCCATTACACGTGATCAACAACACTACTCACCATGTCTATTTCGTGCCACCTGTTGGGATAGATCTATAACTTGTACGTGCACAGTTTCATCCGTGAGTACATGTTGCGCCCACTATTGTTCCTGTTCCTACTGCAACTCATTTGCCTGTCCATGCAGCTTCATTTTCTTCCCTGAGTTACTTCTTCAGCACATGTAACTCCTTCTTTATTCCATTCTCTGTCTTCACGCGATCTTCATGTTGTGTCGTCACCTCATAGCCTGAATCTCCAACGTTGCTTTCATCATCAGTGGATCTGCTTGAGCTTGCAACTTTGTTCCGCCTCTGTGTTGTCAACAACCTTCCTCTTGCATCCGTTGCATTCAATACGCTGCCTTCAGTTGTTGTTCATGATTTTTCTTGTTGTAATGTTGTTGTTGTCATATCTTGATGTCCTTGTCTACAAACAACTTGATATATTCGTGAGTAGGCAAGCTTATAGAAATTTGATCAACTGCATCTCCACGTGTGCTCTGAATGGTGTCTTCAACTCTGATCTCTTGGAAACCATTGTACCTGCACTGCTGAGAGGTAGATGAACACCTGCAATACCTGGAGACATGGCAACACTCATGGCAAACAATCTGTCAGTCAAAAAACCAAAATGAACTTGAGAAATGACTTGTAACATACCTGTGTGACTGATCATGAAGGTTGCGCAATTTTAGCCAGGAGGTTAGGAGACTGACTATGCAAGGCACAATTTGGGCTACTGGGAGACTGACTGACAAATGGAACTGCGCAATGCACATTCCAGTCTCGCTACTAACTTCTGGAATTGTGCAATTTGCAATCTCAGCTGGCAATGGCTGCAGGCTCAGTGAATACATTACACAAATTTCTGGGCTAGCAGTCACTGTCCCTCAGAAACGCGTAAAACAGTCCTGGAGAACAGTGCCTGGGAAGAAATGCACATTTCGGGAGAGGAAGATAGAGCCTTCCTTCCCCAAATTGCGCATTGTTGTCCAGTGAAGGCAGAGTCTGGGCCAAGGTTACCCAGACTCGCCGACAGGCAAATGAACGCGAATGTGAGTGTGAATCCATGGTGATACTGAGTGTAAGCATAAGTGAATGATCATGCATGCAAACGGTGAATGACAGATTCAAAAAAGGGGACAACAAGCATGTGGGTGAGGCGAGTCACCGAATCGATGACCGTTCATGAAAAATAGTTTCATGCATGCGACAACAGTGAGGTGTTAACGAAAACTAAAATAGTGCTAATACAAACTAGAATATATCAAAATGATAGCAAGCGCTCGCTGGAATCAAGCAGACAAAGTTCATACGAATCAAAACATAAAAGGCACCAGAATGTAACGCAAGTCATGGAAAGCAAGCTTACCCCAAAACAGCTGAACTAAGTGTGCCAATGGCTCCTAGATGTGATGTGGGATGTTAGAGTTGCAAGGTTGATGTGAGGAATGAGATCTGCAATGTTCGGTTGATGATTTTTGATAACATCAAGGTTATGACGCACATGCCACAAATATAGGGAAAACGACACTTGGTGGGAGGTTTCTAAAAATATTCTTGCATGTAACTTCCAAATGTTAAAAATAGATCCCTGAAACAAGGGATGTCTTTGCATGTTTCCTTGGGAGAAGTAGCCCATGAATGCAAGTCTGTTTTGCTCAGTCGCAGAGGGAACCAGTCAACTCATCTGCACATGCAAGAGGTTGTTCGACTACTGGGAGAAAATGTGCATTTGTAGCTGGGAGTTGGGCTGGCTACCCAAGAGATTTGCGCAATTTCTAGGCAAAGCAGTTGACTTCTGCCCAGATTTGCGCAAATTCTGGGCTGAGCAGCCCTGTTGGGGAAAATTGCACAATTTTCACTCTAAGTGTTGATTGCTAGAATTGCACATTTCTAGAGCCCAACAGGCTGCGAGTGAGGATTGCGCACTTTGTGGAGGGAAGGTTGGTTTGCCTCCAAAATTGCACAGTTTCTTGGGAGAGCTGCTCACCCTACATCTGGACCAAGTCTGGGTGATCAACTTGTGAGGGGAATGCATCGAGTTGTGATCAATAGGCTGCCTTTGTGAAAGCAAAACACCAAATCTTGTGAACTTGATGAAGCAAGACAAGATGATGTGAAATTTTGGTAGGGATGCTCCAAAAAGAGGCTAAGGAAAAATTTTGGAGGGTGTTTGTAGCCGCTATAACACTTGGCGACACACTAGTAGAACTCTAGCTCTCTGAATGGACCTTGTTCGTGAAAAGAAAGTCTAACACCTCCAGAAGTATTGTTCAACTCTCAACTCATCTTGGCTTCACACTAGCTTCATAGTAAGATGTAGCATCTGCCAAGCTCTTGGTTGATTGACACACATTCCAAGCCAAGGCAACACAGTTGTTTCGAATGGGGTTGAGGGGTATATAGGTGCACAAGCAGTATAGTCGTCAGAGTCTTAGTTTCATTTCTGGTGTTGCTCCTCTGCCTATAGGCCTGGACAATACCCCAACAAAGTCACATAGGAACACAAGCATGGCTCCACTGCTAGCAAGCCTAGCCAATACCTTGGCGAAGTTACTTGCATGACCTCCCTACACAAGAAGCCTTTCTCTTCTTTTGCCTTATTCATTTTTTATTTTGATCTTTTTTTACTTTTTCATTTTTTCATTTGTGCATGGAACTTATTTATTTCAGAGGCAGAAGAGGGATCTCGACTTATTGAGAGCAAAAGAGGTTGTTCCAACAGAGAATTAATTTATTGTATCTCTGATGTGCTTGTTAAGGTTTGCTCCCTCGCCTTACTCTACTTCACTGAGATGACAAGGGTTAACCCAAAAACAATCGACTAGAGAAGGTGACACTAGTTAGTGTGCAAGCATTGTGTTTTCACCAAGGTTCACTTCAAACAATACATATTTTCCTTGGACATATCATGGATTAAAAGTAACAAGATCTTCATATGGAGGCAAGATGATAGATAACCAAGTAGTGATAGTTGTACAAGCCCTCTTGTACTTGATCATGCAGCTCGTTTCAAGAGTCATACAAGGTTTCATGGGAAACTAACCTACAAATGAAACAAGTGAACTATACGAAACATGCAAAATAACAAACAACATAGAAAAGCCAGATCAGAAGCAAAAGTGAAAACAAAGCAAGTAAGGAAATAAGCAAGCAAAAAAAAAAACAAACAAAATGAGTAAGAAAACAAGCATGCAAGCAAACTGACTAAAAATAAACACTACTCCTACTCCTACACTAATAGTGCATGAGCCTGATCACGTGAAGTCATATTTCCAATGTAGCCACTGGCACATTGGTTGACCCATGTTGGTGAAGGCTTGGTCCGCAAGCAACCTAGTTGTGTGAACCAGCAAGCAAGAAAGATAATAATAATGAAAACAACCACACTTCGTGTTTGACGGTGCCCACAGGACATAAGTGGGTGCAAGTACATGACAAGCAGTCCGTGGACTTACCATAGTGTTGTGTGACACTACATGCAACTTTAAAGCATAAGCACACTCTTAAATATGACATGCAAGTAAATGAAAGAAACAAATATAACTTGCATCGTGAACAAGTGCTTGCAATGTAAGATTCATCCAATGCATAAGTGATGGGGTTATGTAGTTCGAGTGGAGGAAGTATGATCTATGTGTGAGATTGATCTTCAATGTGTACAAATGAGTGATGAGGAGCCTTGGGTGATTGAACAGTTTCCTGATCAGAAGTGAGACTAACCTCAAGAGCGCGAGGACCTGAGATAACCATCAGCTTGGGCTGAAGTGCCTCAACAGTCTTGGGTGTTTGAAGTTCATCATCAGATAGATCATCATAAACTAGTGGCTTCGAAAGATCAACTGTGATAGAGTCGTGATCATGATTAAATATGGGAGTAAATGGATACTAACCACCATGATCAGAAAAATAAATGATTTCATTGGCATCCTCATGATCAGATGAATCAAATAGAGGGATAGATGAAAAGTGAACAAACTCATCCTCTGTGTTTCCGGAAAAGACAGATGAAAGATCAAGTGGGTTTTCAATGAATAACTTATCCTCTCCATTGTCAAATGATGGACCAACATCCGGCGAGTCCTCTAACTGATCAACAATGGGTGCATCCGTGGATGAAGACACACATGTGAAATCATGGATGGCAGGTTCAGCAAATATGTTAGGAAAGAAGAGGGGGCTCAGATTGGAGGGATTCATCCTTCACTGAGTGTTGATGCTCAAGCTCCCACTCATACTCTTCATGAATGACAATGCATGTTGGTTGTGCAACACCAACTTCGTTAGTGGCTTGTTCCTCATTTGGAACAAGTGAAGAGTCTAGAATGGATGAACACAAGACAGTATCATCTGGAGGAACACCCGAGTGTGAAGACAGAGGTCGTAGAATAGAATGCATATTGAGAAGTCGAAGGACTCACAACCAACATTGGGTAAAAATTGAGTGAAGTGATGTTGGGAGGATGTGCAAGTTGAACAAGTGAGTGAGCATGATCCTCAAAATCACTCGGTAGTGGTGGAGTTGTTGAATGAGGGGATGGTGGATAGTCAGTTGAGATAGTGACCACATCTGGATGAGATTACGTGGCTCCATCATTGAAGAATGTCGAGTGAGGCTTGATTTCAAGCTTCTTCTTGGGACGGGTATATTTCTTAAGGCAATAAAAGAACTGGTCCCAAAGATATGCAAATTTCATCTCACTCCTCAGAGCTTGAAACTGCAAGTCGTGGAAGCGCTGCCAAAAATCTATAATCGATTCATGCGAAGCCTTCCATTATTGTAACAGTTTCTAGTCAAGATGGTCTGGATCAAAATGATAGAAGTGTCTTCAAGGAGATCACTGAAGTGCTCAAGTGAGTGCATATTGTTAGCTGGTAGGTTTAGCAGCCATCAACGTGGAGATTCGCGAAGTGTGTGTGCAAGCAACACGTTGGCCAGTTTGTCAGAACACCCATATTCCTCATGAAGCATGGAAAGAAAGGCATGTAAGTACTCAAGCCAAGACACTTTGCCTTCACCATCATACGTGATACATGTAAGTGGAAAAGAGATCGAAAAACTGCCCCGTGATGGAGACATCTTCATGATTCGAGAAACATCACGGAGGGAGAAAAGTGCAAGAACCCATGAAATGCATGCAAAGGTTCAAAAATGGATGAGAGGACACAACTTGTTATCAGGCCCTCTTAGCGCCAAAAATTCTGACAATGTTGTGCCCACCAACATGTCAAGGGGATCTCTCCGGTAAGAATTCCCAATTAAACCTCAAACCGTTTGGTGTAGGAGTCCCAACAGTGGGTTGTATAGCAATGCCTCGACTAATATTTCACACACAAGTAAGATAACTATGTCAGTAGCAAGGGCATGACTGCTGCAGTGAGTCAAGGAAGGTGCATGAGAGGATCTAACACATGTGGGTTGAGATGAGTGTGCCCCTTGGTAACCTGTAACAATACTCGGATGGGAAGGGAACACACAAGTGAAGATGCATCACAAGCTAGAAATAAAGTCAGCCGGCAATCCAAAGTGATGGTTAAACCAACAACACATCTATAACAAGATTCATACAATTGCATACAAAAGAGTTCATACACAACTACGTAAGTTAAACAACATACATTGCTACAGCAACTGGAATAGTCCAACTACAATAACAACATATGCATGAAAACGTTTTGGCTCTATTTTATTAAGAAGTGTAAGCTCTAGTCATACAATACATCCATGTAAACCGCTAGCTCCAACATTGGAATGTTACAGCCACATCCACTTGCTCCTCCAAAGAGATGTACTAGCTCCATGCAGTGGAGAAGCCAATGTGCATTACAATATTGTCCAAGATCTCTCCAAGATAGTCTTAGCGGAAGCTTGGCTGACCAAAAGCCTTTACAATGAGTTATGAGGTTCTATTTATAGCAAAGGGTTGGGTGACCCTTGACATTCCCCTTTGTGACAGTTCATCTACCCTCATGACTCTTCATCTACTCTATGACTGTTACATCCAGCTATTGACACTTGAACTTCCACTTGACATGACGTTACATCACAATGCACATGTGATCATGTGACACGAAATGGCTTGAGCAAGCCATGCAAGACATAATTGACACTCAGTCCATTGTGGTGAGACCAACTCTTTGACATGCTTGTGATGGTGAAGGTGGTGAGATGATGCCAAGCTTGGTCATCCATGATCGTGTGCATGCACCCCATGGTGACATCTTGCCGAAGCGAACTCTTGCCTTCATTGCAACCAATGACTTGTTTCAGACACTTCATCCAACTTGTCTCCTAACATGCACATGGTCTTCTTGGGTGTGGCTAAACCAACAATGCATTGATGCATAATGTCTGTGATGATCTTCAAGTGTGTGATGGTGGTCATGTGCATCAGCTTGCCGAAGTACACGTTCAACTCCAGTTGGACTTGCTTCTTATCTTCTCCTTGGTGAGTGTGATGAATGAGTTGGATCACATGCGTGAACACAATGACATGCATGTTGTTGAATCCCTTACACACGATCAACAACATTGCTCACGATGTCTACTCCGCGCGAGCTATTGGGATATATCTATAACTTATACGAGCGCAGTTTCATCCATGAGTGCATGTTGTGCCCACTATTGTTCCTATTCCTGCTACAACTCATTCGCCTGTTCGTGCAGCTTCATGTTCTTCCTTAAGTTGCTACTTCAACACATGCAATTCCTTCTTTATTCCATTCTCTATCTTCGTGAGATATTCATGTCATGTCGTCACCTCATAGCCTAAGTCTCCAAAGTTTCTTTCATCATCAGTGGATCTGCTTGAGCTTGCAACTTTGTTCCGCCTCTGTGTTGTCAACAACCTTCCTCTTACATTTGTTGCATTTGTTGCATTCAGTACGTTGCCTTTATCTGTTGTTCATGATGATGCTCGTTGTGATACTAATGTTTTCATATCTTGATGTCCTTTTTTACGAACAACTTGATATCTTCGTGAGTAGGCAAGCTCATAGAAATTTGATCGACGACATCTACAGGTGTGCTCTGAACAGTGTCTTCAACTCTGCTCTCTTGGAAACCATTGTACCTATAGTGTTGAGAGGCAGATGAACACCTGCAATACCTAGAGACATGGCAACACTCATGGCAGGAAATTTGTCAGTCAAAAACCAAAATGAACTTGAGAACTGACTTGCAACATACCTGTGTGACTGATCATGAAGATTACGCAATTTCGACCGGGAGGTTTGGAGACTGACTACCAAGACTGTGCAAGGCACAATATGGATTGTTGGGAGACTGACTGACTATTGAAACTACACAATGCACAGTTCAGTCTGGGCTAACTATTGGAATTGCGCAATATGCAATCTCAGCTAGTAATGGTTGCAGGCTCAATGACTGCATTGCGCAATTTTCTGGGCCTGCAGTCACTGTCCCTCAGAAATGTGCAAAACAGTCCTAGAGGATAGTGCCTTGGAAGAAATGCGCATTTCTAGAGAGGAAGGAAAACCTTCCTTCCCCGGATTACGCAATGTTGTCTCAGTGAAGGCAGAGTCTCGGGAAAGGTTGCCTAGACTCGCCAACAAGCAACTGAACGTGAATGTGAGTGTGAATGCATGGTGATACTGAGTCTAAGCATAAGTGAATAATAATGCATGCAAATAGTGAATGACATATACAACATGCATGTGGGTGAGGTGAGTCGCAGAATCTATAGGTGTTCGTGAAAAATAGTTTCATGCATGCAACAGCAGTGAGGTGTTGATGAAAACTGAAACGGTGCTAGTACAAGCTAGAATATATAAAAATGACATAAATTACTCACTGAAATCAAGCAGACAACGTTCATATGAAGCGAAACACAAAAAGCGCCATAAATGTAACACAAGTCATGGAAAGTAGGATTACCCCAAAACAATTGATCTGAGTGTGCCGACAGCTCCTAGATGTGATGTGGGATGTCAGAGATGCAAGTTTGATGTGAGGAATGAGCTCTGCAATGTTTGGTTGATGATTTTTGATAACATCGAGGTTATGATGCACATGCCACAAATCTAGGGAAAGCGACACTTGGTGGGAGGTTTCTGAAATGATCTTTGCATGTAACCTCCAACTACTAAAAATAGATCCCTAAAACAAGGGATTCCTTTGCATGCTGCCTTGGGAGAAGCAGCCCATGCATGCAAGTCTTTTTTCTCAGTCCTGGAGGGAGCCGATTAACTCAGCTACAAATGCAAGAGGATGTTTGACTGCTGGGAGAAAATGCACATTTCTAGCTAAGAGCTAGGCTGGCTACCCAAGAGATTTGTACAATTTCTAGGCAGAGCAGCTGACTGCTGCCCAGGTTTGCACAAATTTTGGGTTGAGAAGCCTTGTTGGGGAAAATTGCACAATTTTCACTATGAGTATTGACTACTAGAATAGCGCAATTCTAGAGCCCAACAGGTTGCTAGTTAGGATTGCACAATTTGTGGAGGGAAGGTTGGTTGCCCTCCAGAATTGCACAGTTTCTTGGGGGAGCTGCTTGGCCTGTAGCTAGACCAATTCTAGGTGATCATCTTATCAAGGGAATGCATTGAGTTGTGATCGACAGGTTGCCTTTGTGCAAGTAAAACACTGAATCTTGTGAACTTGACGAAGCAAGATAAGCTATTGTGAAAAGTTGGTAGGGAGGCTCCAAAACGAGGCTAAGGCAAAATTTTGGGGGTGGTTGTAGCCGTTACAACACTTGGTGACACATCGGTAGAACTCCATCTCTCTAAATGGACCTTGTTTTTGAAAATCAAGTCTAACACCTCCGGAAGTATTGTTCAACTCTCAGCTCATCTTGGCTTCACACTAGCTTGATTGTAAGATGTAGCATCTACCAAGCTCTTGGCCGATTGACACAAATTCCAAGCCAAGGCAACATAGTTGTTTCAATTGGGGTTGAGGGGTATATAGGTGCAAAATAATTATAGTCATCGGAGTCTTAGTTTCATCTCTGGTGTTGCTCCGCTACCAGCAGGTCTGGACAATACCTCGACAGAGTCACATAGGAACACAAGCATGGCTCCACTGCTAGCGAGCCTAGTCAGTACCCTGGTAGAGTTACTTGCATCACCTCCCTTTGAAGGAAGCCTTTCTCTTCTTTCACCTTATTCATTTTTTATTTTGATTTTTTTTTTACTTTTCATTTTTTCATTTGTGCATAGAACTTATTTATTTTAGAGGTAGAAGAGGGATCCCAACATATTGAGAGTAGAAGAGGTAGTTCCAACAAAGAAGTAATTTATTGTATCTCTAACATTCGTGTTAAGGTTTTCCCCCTCACCTTACTCTACTTGATTGAGCTAACAAGGGTTAAACCAAAAACAACTGACTAGAGAAGGTGACACTAGTTAGCGAGCAAGCATTGTGTTTTCACCAAGGTTTACTTCAAACAGTACGTATTTTCCTTCAACTTATCATGGACTAAAAGTAAAAAGCTCTTCATATAGAGGCAAGATGATAGATAACCAAGTAGTGATAGTTGTAAAAGCCCTCTTGTACTTGATCACCCAGCTCGTTTCAAGAGTCGTATGTGGTTTCATGCAAAACTAACCTATGAATGAAACAAATGAATTATACTAAATAGGCAAACTAACAAACAACAAAGCAAAGTGAGATCAGAAGAAAAAGTGAAAGAAAAGCAAGTAAGAAAACAAGCAAGCAGAGAAATAAGCAAACAAAGCGAGTAAGCAAACAAGCATGCAAGTAAACTGACTCAAAGCAAACACTACTCCTACTCCTACACTAACGGTGCATGGGCCTGATCTCGTGAAGTGATATTTCCATTGTAGCCACCGACACATTGGTTGACCCATGTTAGTGAAGGCTTGGTCCACAAGAAACCCAGTTGTGTGAACTAGCAAGGAAGAAAGATATAACAATGAAGACAACCATAGTTCGTGTTTGACAGTGCCCACAGGACATAAGTGGGTGCAAGTACATGACGAGCAGTCCATGGAATTATCATAGTGTTGTGTGACACTACGTGCAACTTTGAAGCATAAGCACACTCTTGACTGTGACATCCAGGTAAACGAAAGAAACAAAGATAACTTGCATCGTGAATGAGTGCTTGCAATTTAATATTCCTCCAATGCATGAGCGATGGGGTCGTGAAGTTTGAGTGGAGGAAGTATGATCTATGTGTGAGATTGACCTTCAATGCATACAAAAGAGTGATGAGGAGCCTTGGGTGGTTTAATAGTTTCTTGATTAGAAGTGATACTAACCTCAAGAGAGCGAGGACCTAACATAACCATCAGCTTAGGCTAAAGTGCCTCGACAGTCTTGGGTGTTTCAACTTCATCATTAGATAAATCATCATAGATCGGTGGCTTCGAAAGATAAACTGTGATAGAGTCATGATCATGATCAAATATGGGAGTAAATGGATCAAGACCACCACGATCAGAAAAATCAACGATTTCCTCGACATCCTCATGATCAGATGAATCAAACAGAGGGGTGGATGAAAAGTGAACAAACTCATCCTCTATTTTTCTAGAAAAGACAGATGAAAGATCAAGTGGGTTTTCAATGAATAACTTATCCTCTTTGTTGTCAAATGATGGACCAACATCCAGCGATTCCTATGAGTGATCAACAATGGGTGCATCCGAGGTTGAAGATACACAAGAGAAATCATGGATGGCAGGTTCACAAAAGATGTTAGGAAAGAATAGAGGGGACTCGGATAGAAGGGAGTCATCCTTCACTAAATATTGATGCTCAAACTCCCACTCATACTCTTCAGGAATGATAAAGCATGTTGTTTGTGCAACACCAACTCCGTTAGTGGCTTGTTCCTCGTTTACAACAAGTGAAGAGTCTATAATGGATGAACACAAGACAGTATCATCCGGAGAAACACTCAGGTGTGAAGATGGATGTCATAGAATAGAATGCATATGAGAACTCAAAGGACTCACAACCAACATTGGATGAAAATTTAGTAAAGTGATGTTGGGAGGATGTGCACACTGAAAAAGTGAGTGAGCATGATCCTCAACATCACTCGACAGTGGTGGAGCTATTGAATGAGGGGATGGCAGACATTCAGTCGAGATAGTGACTGCATCATGATGAAATTCTGCAGCTCCATCAGTGAAGAATGTCGAGTGAGGATTTATTTCAAGCTTCTTCTTGGGACTGGCATATTTCTTAAGTAAATACTTGAACCAATCCCAAAGATACGCAAATTTCATCTGGCTCCTCCTAGCTTGAAACTGCAAGTTGCGGAAGCGCTCCCAAAAATCTATAACCGATTCATGCGAAGCCTTCCATTGTTGTAATAGTTTCTGTTCGAGATGGTCTGGATCAAAATGATAGAAAGTGTCTTCAATGAGATCACAAAAGTGCTCAAGTGAGTGCACGCTATCAGCCGGTAGGCTGAGCACCCATCGATGTGGATATTCACGAAGTGTGTGTGCAAGCAGCAAGCTGGCTTGTTTGTCAGAACAATCGTCTTCCTCATGAAGCATGAAAAGAAAGGCATGTAAGTACTCAGGCCAGGCCACTCCACCTTCACTATCATACGTGTAAGTGGACAAGAGATTGAAAAACTCCCCTATGATGGAGACATCTTCACAATTTGAGAAACATCACAGAGGGAGAAGAGTGCAAGAATCCATGAAAGTCATGCAAAGGTTTAAAACTGGATGAGAGGACATATCTTGTCATCAGGTCCTCCCTCTAGCACTAGAAATGTTGATGGTGCTAGACCCGACAACATGTCAAGGGGATCTCCCCTGTAAGAAGTCCCAATTATACCTTAGATCGTTTGGTGTAGGAGTCCCAGTAGTGGGTCCTATAACAATTCCTTGACCACGATTTTGTACAGAGGCAAGTAAGATAACTCTGGTAGTAGAAAGGGTGTGACCATTGCAGTGAGTCAAGGAAGGTGCATGAGAGGTTCTAACACATGTGGGTTGAGATGAGTGTGCCCCTTGGCAACCTGTAACAATACTTGGATAGGAAGGGAACACACAAGCGAAGATGCATCACAAGTTGGAAAGCAAGTCAACCGAAAATCCAAAGTGATGGTTAAACCAACAACTCATCTACAACAAGATTCATACAATTGCATACAAAACAGTTCATAGAAAATTACGTAAGTTAAACCACATACGTTGCTACAACAATCAGAATAGTCCAACTACATTAACATATGCATGAAAACATGTTGGTTCTTTTTTATTAAGAAGTGTAAGTTCCAGTCATACAATACATCCATGTAAACTCGTTAGCTCCAACAATGGAATGTTACAACCACATCCTTTTGCTCCTCCAAAGAGATGTACTAGCTCCGTGCAGTGGAGAAGTGAAGGCACATTACAATACTATCCAAGCTCTCTCCAAGATAGTCTTATCAGAAGCTTGGCTGACCAAAAGCCTTTACAATGAGTTATGAGGTTCTATTTATAGCAAAGGGTGGGGTGACCCTTGACATTCCCCTTTGTGACAGTTCATCTACCCTTATGACTCTTCATCTACTCTATGATCGTTACATCCAACTATTGACACTTGAACTTCCACTTGACATGACATTACATTACAATGGACATGTGCTCATGTGAGACGAAATGTCTTGAGCAAGCCATGCAAGACATCAATAACAGTTGGTTTGTTGTGGTGAGACCAACTCTTTGAAATTCTTGTGATTGTGAACGTGGTGAGTTGATGCCAAGCTTGGTTATCCATGATGGTGTGCATGCACCCCATGGTGACATCTTGCCAAAGAGAACTCTTACCTCCGTTGCAACCAGTGCATTGGTTTGACCCCTTCATCCAACTTGTTTGCTAACATGTGCATGGTCTTATTGGGTACGACTGAACCGACAACGTATTGATGCATAGTGTTCGTTCTAATCTTCAAGTGTGTGTTGGTGGTCATGCGCATCAACTTGCCGAAGTACATGTTCAACTCCAGTTGGACTTGCTTCTTGTCTTCACCTTGGTGAGTGTGTAGAATGAGTTGGATCGCATGCGTGCTCCTAATGACATGCATGCTGCTAAATCCCTTGCATGCTATCAATATCATTTCTCACCATGTCTGCTCCGTACCAGCTACTAGGATAGATCTATAACCTGTATAGGTGGAGTTTCATCTATGAGTGTATGTTGCACCCACTGTTGTTCATGTTCTTGCGGCAACTCATTCGCATGTCCATGCAACTTCATGTTCTTCCTTGAGTTTTTGCTTCAACACATGCAACTGCTTCTTTGTTCCATTCTCTCTCTTCACGCAATCTTCATGTCAAGCCGTCACCTCATAGCCTAAGTCTCCAAAGTTTCTTTCATCATCAGTGGATCTGCTTGAGCTTGGTAACTTGTTCCACCTCTATGTTGTCAACAATCTTCCTCTTGCATTTATTGCATTTGGTACATTGCCTTCATCTATTATTCATGATGTTGCTCGTTGTGATGTTGCTGATGTCATATCTTGATGTCCTTGTCTACGAATAACATGATATCTTCGTGAGTAGGCATGCTCATAGACATTTGATCGAATGCATCTCTAGGTGTGCTCTAAATGGTGTCTTCGACTGTGCTCTCTTGGAAACCATTGTACTTGCACTCTTGAGAGGCAAATGAATAGCTGCAATACCTGGAGACATGGAAACACTCATGGCAAGCAATTTGTCATTCAAAAACCAAAATTAACTTAAGAACTGACTTGCAACATACCTGTGTGACTAATCATGAAGGTTGCACAATTTCGGCCGAGAGGTCGAGAAACTGACTGCCAAGACTACGCAAGGCACAATATGAGCTGTTGGGAGACTGACTGATTGCAGGAACTGTGCAATGCATAGTCTAGTCTAGCTGATGACTACTGGAATTATGCAATGCGCAATCTCAACTGGCAATGGCTGCAGGCTCAATGACTGCTTTGCGCAATTTTCTCAGCCAATAGTCATTGCCCCTCAGAAATGCGCAAAACAGTCCTCGAGGACAGTGCCTACGTAGAAATGTGCATTTTTGGAGAGGAAGACAGAGCCTTCCTTCCCCAGACTGTGCAACACTGTCTCAGTGAAGGCAGAGTCTGGGCCAAGGTTGCCCAAACTTGCCGACGGGCAACTGAATGCGAATGTGAGTGCGAATACATGGTGATACTGAGTATAAGTATAAGTGAATGATCATGCATGCAAATGATGAATGACAGATTCAGAAAACGGAAACATGCATGTGGGTAAGGCGAGTCGTCGAATCGGCGACCATTCGTGAAAAATAGTTTCATGCGTGCAACAATAATGAGGTGTTGACGAAAACTACAACATTCTTAGTACAAGCTAGAATATATCAAAATGACAGTAAGCGCTCACTGAAATCAAGAATACAATGTTCATATGAAGCGAAACACAAAAAGCACCAAAAATGTAACACAACTCATGGAAAGTAGGATTACCCCAAAAAACTGAGCTGAGTGTGCCAATAGCTCCTGGATGTGATGTGGGATGTTAGAGATGCAAGGTTTATGTGAGGAATGAGCTTTGTGGTGTCCGATTGATGAGTTTTGATAACATCGAGGTTATGACGCGCATGCTACAAATCTAGGGAACGCGACACTTGGTGGGAGCTTTCTGAAATTATCCTTGCATGTAACCTCCAAATGCTAAAAATAGATCCCTAAAACAAGGGATGCCTTTGCATGCTTCCTTGGGAGAAGTAGCCCATGCATGCAAGTATGTTTTCTCGGTCCTAGAGGGAACCGATCAACTCAGCTGCACATGCAAGAGGTTGTTCGGCTGCTAGGAGAAAATACACATTTCTGGCTGGGATTTGGGCTGCTTGCCCATGAGATTTGCACAATTTCTAGGTAGAGTAGCTAACTGTTGCCCAAATTTGTGCAAATTATGGGTTGAGCAGACCTGCTAGGGAAAATTGCACAATTTTCACTATGAGTGTTGACTGCCAGAATTGCGCAATTTTGGAGTCCAGCAGGCTTCCACTCAGGATTGTCCAATTTCAAGAGGGAAGGTTGGTTTCCCTCCAGAATTACGTAGTTTCTTTGGGGAGCTTCTCGGCGTGCAGTTGGACCAAGTTTGGGTGATCAACCTGTGACGGGAATGCATCAAGTTGTGATCAACATGGTGCTTTTGTGCAAGCAAAACACTGAAGCTTGTGAACTTGACAAAAAAAGACAAGATGATGTGAAAAATTGGTAGGAAGGCTCCAAAATGAGGCTAAGGCAAAATTTTGGTGGGTGGTTGTAGGCGCTACAACATAATATAAAATAAATATATAAATTTCAATTGGGTTAAATGAATAATTTTTAAAAGGAATTTGTTATTTTTGCATAAGACGCTAAATTAAAAAAAAAAAAAGTTAAAAATGATATTGGGATGAGCATAAACATTTAAATATGGCTTCAATTAATAATAAAAGTGAAATTAATAAAAATAATAAAATTCAATTTGTTCTATTTTGACTTTGTTATTAACTTGTGAATAAGCTTTGTTGCAATACCATGGCTTATCAATTAATAATAAAAAGTTAAATTAATAAAACTGATAAAATTCAATTTTTTATATTTAGATTTTGTTATTAACTTGTGAATAGGATTTGTTACAATACCATGGGCCAATACCATGACTTATCAATACTACAAGTCCAAAGACCATAACTTATTTCACAACTAAAATATTTGATAACAATATGACAAGATTCTTAACCATGGATATTCACTCCCACATTAGGGTAGATATTACTAACTTGTAAAAAATAGCCTTTGTTACAATACCATGGGTCAATACCATGGATTTGCCCAAAAAAACATAAATTATTTCACAATCAAAATATTTTATAACCATGGATATTCACCTTCACTTTACCATGGATATTAACTTTTAAATCGGCTTTGTTGCAATACCATGGCTTATCAATACCACATGCGAAAAAACCATAACTTATTTCATAGTAAAAATATTTTAATTTAATTTAATTTTACAACAATTTTTTAATTGAATAAGGGAAAATGTTACAATTTGAGATATATCTAAACACTTTATCCTAACCACTACTAAAAATATTCCCATAGAAATTAAATTAAGGTTTTAATAAAGTTAAGCTAAGATGGATCTATGTCGGTTCTTCATATATATAATTATAATATAATATATATATATATATATATATATATATATATATTAATTTATTATATAATATATATTAATATATATATAATATATATTATTATATAATAGGCATAGATCCATTTAGCTTATGTTCATGGGATTGACTAATTATAATAGATTAAATATTGTGCATGATTTTTTAAAGTTTTTCATTATTTTATTTTAATTGACATGATTGATCCAAAATATAGGTTTAATATTTTACAACTAGTTAAGTTTTTTAATTTATATAATCTCTTAAACACAATACAATGTGATCAAATTTAAGAGGGAGTTGAGGAGGCGGCAGAGAGAGGGAGGGAGATAGTGAGAAAGTTGGAGGGCAAAGAGAGAGAGAGAGAAAGAGAGAGTGATGGGGGGGAGAGTGAGTGAGGTGGGAGAGAGGGAGTAAGAGGAAGGAAGAGAGATGAGAAAGATAGTGAGAGGAAGGAAGAGAGAGAGAGAGAGAGAGAGAGAGAGAGAGAGATGGAGTTGGAGTGGGAGAAAGAGGGAGGAAAGAACAAAGACATAGAGAGATAGAGGTGGAGAGAGAGAGGAGTGAGAAGGGAGAGATGGAGAGAGAGTGAGGGAGATAGGAGAGGAGGGAATATAAAGAAGAGGGGAGGATAGAGATAGGGAGATAAGGAGAAGGGAGATAGATGGAGAAGGACAGGGAGGGGGGGATATAGTGATAGATTTGGACAGGAGAGAGAGAGAGGGAGGGAGAGTGATTTGGGTGGGAGAGATAGAGGGAGTTGGGAGATAAGGGATAGAGAGGAAGGAAGATAAAGATGAGGAGAGAGAAATGGAATTGGATGGGACAGGAGAGGGAGGGAACAAGAAAAACATAGAGGGAGAAAGGTGGAGAGAGAGAGAGAGGGGGTGACAAGGGAATCATGGAGAGAGAGTGAGGGAGAGAGGAGAGTAGGAGTGAATAGAGAGAAGGATATAGATAGAGAGGGTAAGAAGGGGAAGAAAGAGATAGACAAAGAAGGGGAAGAGAGGGAGAGAAAGTGTGTGTATGTTTGGGGGGTGAGATAGAGAGAGGGAATAACAAAGAGACACAAATGCAAATATAGATAGTATATAGTATTATATAACCAACCTATATCCATATTAACCCTATAACTATGAAGTGGTGAGAGGGATCCAATCTCTCGAGGTGTAAACATGTCCTCAAGTTTTGCACTAGAAAAAAAAGTTTGCACCTTGAAAGATTGGATCCCTCTTGGCACTTGATAGATCTAGGGTTTAAATGGATCTAGGTCGGTTAATATGAAATTAAAGTAGTTTTTATTTGATATTATAGT